>BMAW01044454.1:1189003-1250232 GCA_019974015.1 Nephila pilipes
TGGTTAATATTGCTCACTAAACTAAAAAAAAAAAAAAAAAAAAAACACCACCAAATGATAGACTACTGGACATACAAAAAGTAAACGCAGTCAAAAAAAGTTAAACGTAAAAAGTTTATTAATAGAGCTCTTTGTAGATATTGCTTGGTCAGATTAACTCAGCATTCCAACAATCAAGTTAAACTAGAATCTAAAGGATAAAATTTAAGTTTAATATACATCCAAATATAATTTAATTTTAACAACTGTTCTTAACATTTAGCAAAAGGATTCTTGAAAAATCAGAATGTCATAGTTTTAACAACATTTAATTTTAAAACATTAAAAAAAGTTTGGCTAAATTAAGAGTAGCATTATTTTATCTTTTAAGCTTGCACAAAATTTCGAAAATGATGGAAGTTTTTACTTTATAAATTTCTCTTTCCTGAATAAAAAAATATAGAAGAATTACGAAATGATGTAGCAAACTTAACATTATTACGCTGTTTGATAACATCTTGAAAGAGTAAAAGTTTTTTTTTTTCTTTATGAAAAAGTGAAATAAGAATGTAATTCAGCATCATAAAAATGGTATAACGAGTACAATAATTTTCTACTTATTTTTTAATGTTACTATTTTTCATCTTTTTACAATAAAGAATGATACAAAAAAACCTTTACCTTTTTAGTTTAGGAAATATTTATGGAAGAAAAAAAATTTCTTGTTGAATCATTAGAAAAAGTATTTTGAATCATTATAAAAGTAAAAGTATCATTACAAAAGTAAGCTAGTGAATCATTAGTAAAGTATATTTCAAATATTTCGATATAAAGAAAATGTTGAATAATTATTTGAAACTGAAAATGCATTTCTTTTATTCTTCACTTATTTTAATCTTGAGAAGAACAATTTACAATGAAGAAACGTTCGATATTTAAGAATATATATATATATATATATATATATATATATATATATATATATATAAGAGGTCTGAAAGGTTTCCGACCTAACAGAGATACAAGAAATTTTTTCATTACATTTATTTATATTTTTCTACATAGTCTCCTTGTAAATATACACACTTCTTAAGCCGATGTTTATATCTCTTTAACCTTTCAAAATTGTTCTCGGTTTATTTCTCTGCAAAATAATTGCGTGCGAAAGTTATAGTGCATTTCTTAAGTTAGGAATCAAAAAGAAATCACTTGGGTGTCAGATCTGGTGAGTAAGGAGGGTGGTCAAGCAGTTCAAACCATAATTCAGGAATTTTCCCCATGGAAATCGCTGAGGTGTGACATGGCACATTGTCTTGTTAAAACAGGTTTCTTTTCTGCAAAATCTCTGTTTATTGCTCCTAAACTGCGCCAACAGAATTTTGGAAATGTTCATTCGAACACGTTTTTGGTCTAACGTGAGCAAACGTGTCACTCCACTCATAAATAGCTTTCTCATGATTAAATCTTGATTCAATATGTAGCAAACACGTTCTTTGGGCATAATCTTAGCAAATTCTCTCTCACTTTAATTCGACGGTCATATAGAACCTTTGGTGAACGCTAGCGATATTATTGTCAGTAGTTGCTGTTATTGGAGGTCCGGAACGTTCATCGTTTCCTAAGCTGGTACGGCCACATTTAAATTAAGCTGCCCAAAATTCCGCGGTGGTAAATAATGGTGCAGAGTCCCCATACACAGCGTCCAACTCATCTTTGATTTGCGTAGGCGTATTGTCATTCAAATACAAATATTTAATGACATCTTGATACTCGATTGTTTTTCATCTTCACAATCCCCTATATATACAGGGGGTGGACAAAAATAAGGAAACACCTTGTAAAATGCATGTTTGAAAAGAAAGATTGATTTTAATGAAATATGTAGGTGGCGCTGGCGTTTTTGACTACTAACGCCACCTATACAACTTCGTAAATGTGCTAAACAGTTCAGTTGTTGTCGGAGTACTGTTATGTGTGGTTGTCATTGCATTATGTCAGAGTTAACAGACTTCGAACGTGGGCAAATTGTTGGAGCACGTATGGTAGGTGCTTCCGTAAGCAAGGTAGCCGAGGTGTTTAGTGTTTCAAGAGGTACTGTATCGAAGATTTATTCCGCATATTTGAAAAGCGGAAAAACATCATCTGCTAAATCACAGCGCGGACGAAAGTGTGTGCTGAGTGATCGTGACAGACGATCATTAAGGGCAATTGTGACGAAAAATAAGAAGACCACAGCTGCAAAAGTTACTGCTGAAATGAATGTTGTGTTACAGAACCCTGTGAGTACCAAAACAATTAGAAGGGAGCTTCATAAACAGGGAATTTCTGGCCGTGCTGCAATTGAGAAGCCACTCATCAGTGATGCTAATGCCCGTAACAGGAAAAGGTGGTGTTTAAGTCATAAAGCCTGGACTATAGGGCAGTGGAAGCGTGTAATATGGTCTGACGAGTCTTTCTCATTGTTTCCCACTTCTGGCCGAGTTTACGTCTGGAGAACGCTATCTCAAGCCTATAATACAGACTGCTTGTTGCCAAGAGTGAAACATGGCGGGGGTTCTGTTATGGTTTGGGCAGCCATATCGTGGTTCTCTGCTGGCCCCATGATAACTGTGTCAGGGCACATGACTGCCAAGACTTATGTGAACATTATGGCAGATCAAGTTCATCCCATGGTACAAACTTTGTTCCCCGATGGTGATGGTGTCTTCCAAGACGACAAAGCCCCTGTTCACACAGCTCACATTGTCCAGGACTGGTTTTCTGAGCACGAGGAGGATTTGTCCCATCTCCCCTGGCCACCACAGTCACCAGACCTGAATATTATCGAACCTTTGTGGTCTACATTGGAACGGAAAGTGCGTTCTCGTTATCCACCGCCAACATCGTTATCTGAACTTGCCACCGTTTTGCAGGAAGAATGGTATAATATTCCCTTGGCACACATACAGGAACTGTATTTATCCATTCCGAGAAAACTGCAAGCTGTTTTGAATGCCAACGGGTTTCCTACACCATATTAAGCAAAGAAACATGTTTTTTTTTAAAAGGTGTTTCCATATTTTTGTCCAACCCCTGTATATATATATATATATATATATATATACATGTGGGGTGTTTGGTCGTTTGTCGAGTGGTATGCTTATTACTTTGTGGAGTTTTAAATGATGACACGTTGACACGTAATTATTCACTGAGGCTAACGCTTACCTATCAGACGTAGGATGAAAACATTTTCAAATTGAACAAATGTAACTACGAAGATACTGGAAACATATTCTAGCGGTCTTGCATTTAACAGAACTTAAATCTCTTTGATTCCGGTCCGAGACCGACTCTTCATCACATAAAGCTCTAGCGCTTCCTTGCTTTCCCATAGGAATCCATGTCAAGAATTCTGCATCGTTTTCTCAAGCACTTCGTCGACTAGTGAGTGATATAACGTGTTGTTGGACCATATATATATATATATATATATATATATATGTGTGTGTGTGTGTGTGTGTGTGTGTGTGTGTAATCGTTTCAATTAAAAGGTTATTATTATATAAACTTAAAAGCTCTGAAATAACACTAAAGTTTTGAAAAGGAAAAAACCAATAGGAACTGTTTAAAATTTCTTTTTTTTTATGAAATGAATAATTTGCTAGATGTTTCATTACTTTGGCTGAAGCTTAAATGTATTCATAGGAATCCACGAAAGATATTTTAGAATCCATTAAACTACACATGTTAATTATATTTATTTTTATTAGACATCATTTAACTGTTTTTCAAAGGAACCGACTGACTGTTAAAAATGAGCTTAATTAAAATAGTTTTCATGACATATTATTTTAAAGCATCGCGAACTGTGAGATAAACTCTCTCTTATCCCTCAGTGTAGGAGGTCGGAAGGAAGACTCAACATGTTCTAAAATACTTAATTTATTTACAACACAAGTTCGATCAATCGAAGTTAAGAGATGCACCCAATTAATAAATATGAGGACAACTGCCAAAGTATGCGAGGTATGAGAAGATTTTAAATACTTAAGTACACTTACTTAATTCAATAGCCCTGACTTCTTAGCTATCTAATCTAAATTCAATCTCAAGTGACAAATCGTCACCTTAAGTAATACAATTATCAATTACTAAATACCCACTCTTTGCATTCAATTTGATTATTCACTGCTCCGCTAGCAATCTATTATATCTCCCCCTACTAATCAGAAAGCTTAGACTATACATAGCAGTCTTAATTTGCATGTTCACGCTCTCTTCTTCGGAGAAAGCGTTCTAATAAAATAATTTTTAAGGAGAAAAAATTCCCCAAGAGGACTGTTAGTGAAAAGATCGCGGATAGAATGTAGCTACGTCACAAAACTGTATTTCATTCTTTTTTTTTCAGTTTTATTTAAGCAAGTAATATGTATCTTCTTTAAATTTCCCACAAGTTCAAACAAAGACAGTTAAATCGACTGTGATGTGTAATGAATATTAAAATGAAATTTCTACCGCTCAAAAATCAAGCAATTCTTTACACACATAATTTTCAAGAAGATTCTTGTCAATACATTTAGAGCTCCCATTGTTCATACAAATTACATTTGAAAGCAGAAACATTCAAATGTATTTTCTTACCTGGTATTTTTAACAATGTTTCTTTGGAATAAATTTAATTGTAATATTTTCCTATCTTTCTTCTTCTTTTTTATCTCTATACTCAGTGAAATGAATCATTAGAAGATAATTAGATTATTTTGATAAGATATTAAGAATGGCATCTTAAAAAAAAATAAATGTTATTCAGTTTCACTTTCGCTGCGCCTCAGGTGCTTTTCATCTTTAGAAAAGTACGGGCATCACGATTATCATTTTACAAAAATGTGCAAAAAAATAGTTTGTCATAAAAAATAAATGACAATAGATAATTTCATTCTCTATCACTTTTTTTAAAAAAGATAATTGTGTAATTTATGAAGTAAAACTTTTTATTTTTTATTTTGTATAGAAATATCATTTTTCTGATATAAATGTATGTTTCTTTTCTCAAAATGTAATAAAAAATAAGGAATCAAATGAAACATCAAACTCGTTCCCATATTTATGTATTCAATCAACTTCAGTTATTTTTCATTTTATTACATTAGGTCATTAAATCTGTTCTTATACCTGAAATAAATATTAATAATATTACCTTCAAAAAATATTTCCAATTGAATATTTTTTTCTTTGGTCAGACTTGAGTAATCTATTATGCTAAAGAGAAAAACTGAAATAATTTTGGATTTCCATTACTATTAAAATTGTTTGGAACTCACATAAATATAGTTTGTTTTCCTCTCTCTTAACTTTAAATAAATTACTCTTAAAATTAATATTCTTTTACTTTAATTTTAAATTTGTATTAAATATATGCGAATGTTTGCATTCGTAACTTTAATTTTATTTTAATTTAATGCCAAATGTTTTATTCCTGATCATAATATTTCAAAAACTTAGAAATAAATTAGAAACTTATTTTTTAGTATTTTTATTTAAAGCTCAAAACCATTTGAATCCTATTTGGATATGAGATTAGATGGCAAATAATATTATTATAAGTAAGATACTGATATATTTTGTTTTCAAAATGATTCAAATAGTGTCAGATTTTACGATAAAAAAATTGCTACAAAATGAAGGAATGGTAATAACAGGAATTTAAAAATCAAACTAAGATAACGATCACTAAGAAAAGTTTCTCACAAACTTTTATCTTCAAAGTTGCGAAACAAACTCGAAGAAAAGTTGGAAAGTCTATAGAAGACAATGTAGCAGAATCTAATGGCAAAAAGCACCCTTCATAAGTTTTTCACAGTAATCTCCTGGCTTTTATGTTAAAGTTTCCTTCGAATATACTGAGATATTATGAAACCAACGATATAGAGAGACAGTGCTTTTTTATTATTTCATCTCCTTAAACAATTTTTTGTTTTAGATTTCTGGCCTCAGACGTCTTAATGCATGTTTCATAAAATGTTAGAAAAGTAGCAAGTGAAACTATACTACACAATTCCGAAAATTATGGAGTGAGGAAAAAGAATAAAAAAAGATAATAATTCTTGCTTTTAAATTTTGCAAACATAAATTTTTGTATTTTATTTCAGTATTGCATTAACAAACTATTTCTGGCTAGGAATTGTACAGCTTATTTTTTACTTCGTATTAATTTTATTACGTAATTAATACGTGAGATATTTTTTCGAGTAAATGTTATTGTCCTGATTATTCGTGTGTAGGGTAGTATACATAACAAAATTCCATTTAGACTAATAAAATGTAACGATTCAACAAATTAATCTATATTCTTTATTTTAGTAATAAAGCAAGTTTCATCTTTTTCTTAATAGGTATTTGCAAAAAAATACAGTTAACTTAGTAGTCGGATACCTTGTAAATGGAAAGAACAATATAATTCGGAGTATGGTATTAATGTTGGTTTGGAAAACATGTACAGACAAAAATGATTATCAAGAGAAACTATAAAAAAAAAAAAAAACGTAAAGAAATATGTTCACTTTGGATATTGTATGAGTACATAAATCAAATAAATTCCCATAACTTTCTTTATTCTCTTTTGCAACATTCCCTTATCTCTTTATTCTGTTTTGTACATACTTTTGCAATATTTTTTTCGTTTCTGTTCTTTACTAGTATATTGTCTAACTATATGATGGTCACAAAGTTTGTGACGTTGGGCTACTTGCGAATTTCACTTCAATAAACGTAGCGAACTTTTCTATATTCAATTGGAGAAAATTCTAATTACAAATGAAGCGTAATTAAGTTAATTAGATGAAGATAATAAGTGAAATTAACTGAATCAATGATGGTGATGTGTAAGAGAAATAGAATTGAAAGGAAGATGGAAGGAAACAGATGATAACGAGAAGCTGGCAGAGTTTTGTAATTTAGTTGAAGTATTCTATTGTTGAGAAATTGGTTAGAGATAACTCTTGTTATAGTAACAAGAGTCCAATCTGCTGCATTCAAGAAGTGTCTCAATCGTTGTTGGCAAGTTCGTAAGCAAAAACTTTATTACTTAATTAGTAAGTAAGACTAAAGAGATGATTAGTGGAAGATCGTCTTTATATATTCTGCAAAGTCAGTTAATAAACTGTGTTGTGTTTTTCCTGACATCTCTTCAATTGGATTTGTGACCTTATTGATTATTTAATTGAACTTTAAGAAGAATTTAAAAAAAAAGAATTTAAATAAAATGAAGGACAGCTGCTTCAAAGTAAATATAATAATTAAGTAAGTTTCACATTTCATGAAGATTAAAATTCTGTTAAGTGAAATTATAATAAAAAAAGATGTTGGATACATACTCGTATAATATTGAACAAATATTTACCGTAAAAGTATTAAAAAAACTCAAGCAATTTAATTCCAAATTTATCATAATCATTTTAATAATAATATTATTATGCTGTATTAAATAAATATCAGTAAAATAATTTATTTTTTTAATTATAGAACTAGTTTTTTTTTCTTAAAAAATTATTTGAATCAACTAACAACTTTTATATCTAAGCTTCAGTGCTATATTTCTTTTTTGCATAAAAATTCATTTAAGACTTTAAAATTCATTTAAGACTCCATTAAAATTTCATTAAAACATAATGAGAAATTCAATGATATCGTCGAATTGCTTTATTGTAACTTATTTCATTTTCAATCTGATTTAGAAATTTTTCTACCTAAAAAATTCGTTTTTCTGTCAAAAATATTACATTCGTACTTTTCATCAATTTTTACATATTATAAAGGTATTACAATAGTGTAAAACATTATAGATTTCAGAACAAAATCTTCTGTTTCTTTTAAAGTTATTCCATATAATTGTTACTAAAAGTTTCTTCTTATCTCTTTCATGAAATTTTATAATTTGGGGCAATTTTTTTTTAATGTAATAAAACTGATTATCAAAAAAAAATTATTTTTAAATATAATTATGCAGAAACTTATTTTCTAAAAATGACTGCTAGTCATTATAATGATAATACTATTTTGTGACATAAAATTTCTATCACATCAAGCAATTTCTCATTAATATCTTTTCCTTTGCTTCTGCAATTTTTATATGTTAAAAATTAATAAAATGTATTTAAATTACGTAAATAAGAAAAATATGCAATTTCATTAAGTTTCGGATATGTTATTTTTTATGCTGTAAAAAGCATATCATTGAATTAATTTTGAATCATAAGAAGTTTGATGCAAAATTAGAATGAAAACTAAATATTTGTTGTATAAAATTTCAAAATTATTTTAATAACGTGATAACATGGTTATAAAAATGAATATCTTTATTTGAGCTTTCTTGCATAAACATTTGCTTAAATGTAATGAAAAAGAATGTTTGAAGTTCCTATACTTTTCTTTTGGCAACATAAATTAATTTTGTTCATAAAATACTCCTAGTTTATCTCGGGGTAACATAATAATACGGCTTATAAGCTACATGGCAGGCAATACTCGATTCAAGTGCCAGAACTATGTCGTAATCTCCCTCCCAAAGACCCGACATATGGAATGAGAGGATTAAGATTTAATAAATAAAACTAAGACTTAGAATCATTACATGTTGTAGTGTGGAAGTTAGGAGAAATAAATTTACCAACTCCGGTTCCATCCTTGTTATCTAATCGAAACACAAAATTATTAAGTCCGTTTTTCAACAACCATCATTAAAAACTTTAATAGAAAACATAAACGAAAATGTCTTTATCTTTCATTGCTAAAATACGAATATTGAAAATAATATTATTAAAAAATTATTAAAAATATTATAAGCGTAATATTAAAATTCCTTGACAAAAATATTTTATTATTATTATTTTAAATTGACTTTCTTATTCAGTTGTTAAACAGCATATTATTAATTTGCTGTTATAAACTTTGAAATATTATTATAAATTTACTATTGCAAATTATATTGCTGATGTATCCAAAATTAAGATTATAAAGTTGAATACATATGTTCATATCTTGTACAATGAACTTTTGTAACTGTAATATGTACTTATATAAATTTTTCAAAAATCAAAATAAAAAATTTTTTAAATACGTACTAGAGAAAAAATAAATTAGAGTTTGAATTTCTT
Organism: Nephila pilipes; assembly: GCA_019974015.1. NCBI lineage: Eukaryota > Metazoa > Arthropoda > Arachnida > Araneae > Nephilidae > Nephila > Nephila pilipes. Next base: position 1,198,117 of record BMAW01044454.1, read on the forward strand.
TCTTTCAGAGTGACCAACATATATAAATACATTTTTCTTATACTATGTTGGATTTTACATTTAAAAAAAGCATTCGCCATTTGTCACAGAATAGTCATAATACATGAACTGTATTATCTCATATCTTTAAGCAGTTCTCAAAAAATATCCAGATATAATCTAAACTGTAAAATAATGTTGAAATAAAATATATTATCAAAGACGTGAAAGAAGACTTTGTCGAAAAAAAGTACTTTAAACAAAGCGGTTTATATCCTTGTTTACTTAAAGATATAGAAAAGCTACTAAATCCCTTCAATCATATTTTTGTAAGATTTCTAGCCTTTTTTATTTGTGAAGTAAATTTAATTATGTTCTGAAACATTCGATAATTTTGTTTTTTCTTTGATGAAGAACTTTAATGATTTTAGATGCTTTGATGCATTTAATGAAGTCATAATGAATTCTTTATCTTTTGGTCCCGAAAAGTTAATTAAAAGGAGTTCTAGCTCTGAAGTAAATTTCAACTTAGACCTTTTATAGGATAATTTATTTGTTATGTTTCTTAAGAAAGTTTGACACATTTAGACAATTTCTTTTATATGAACCTGGGGAGCCATTTCTGTTTCAATGAATGAAGGAGTTAGCATAGTATAGTGTTGTGTGTTTTGTTAAAAATGGTTTTTAATACTAAAGTGACATTCAATGTTTCATAAAAGAAAACTAAATTAAGGCTTAAGGAGAAAATAAGTGTTAATAAAAATTAATTAAATAAGCCAAAAACAATCTCACTGATGTTCTTTATTATTAATTTTAAAGGGGGATTTCATTCCCGAAGCATTATTTATTATGCATGCAAGCTCTAAACGTTTACAATTATTTAAATATGGCAGAAAAATGTGTAATTATTTACTTGGTGATATATTATTTGCTAAATGAGGGTGGCCTTGGTATCCTTGTGGTCACAGCCGCAGATTTGCGACCGGCGTTGTTTTTGTCAAGTCGTGGATTCGAGGCCTGATGCCTCTCAACACCCACCGTATAGCGGGGCTGATACACGTTAAATATGTAAAGGTCTCAGGTCTTCCCATTGATGTGGTGTGGAAGTTTGGGAAGGAAGGAGCTTGTCATCTTCGTCACTTGATCGCGGCACAAAATAGTCCAAGTTTTGTTCCTTAGTGAGACATAAATAAAACAATCATAATCACCAAAAGGGTTTACGTCTCTTCCATTTTCTTGTCAAAGCGGTCCAATAAATCATTGTAGTATAATCCAGTAATCATTTCTCATTTTTCTAGATCTTTGTATGACTCCTTACGCATCTATAAGAAATCGTTATCTTTTTCCTTAACCTTTAAAATAGCCATAATATTTTTTAATTAAAAATAGTGGCTTCAATTCTGACAAGGGTACTTTTTGAACTGTCTCCTATTTCAAACTCTGAATTTCAAAATCCCTTAAACTTGAAAGATTTTTACTATGTGTTTTTATTTATTTTTTTTAGAAAAAAAAATGTAATTTCATACAGCAAACCTGAAAGTTTTTATGCTTTTAATATTTGAATATTGACAACTGCTGCTGATTTGGAACCGTTTTCAATTAATATATCCGTACACGATTAAAACGTCATTTTTGTCAAAAATTTCGATTTTCTAATTTTAATGTCATTTTAAAATTTAAACTTTTTCCTTTCTAATAGTGTTTGAATTTTGCTTACACCCTATTTAGAACTTAAATTACAGGGATTTGAATTTTACTCAGTAGCTAATTTTGACACCGGAAGTGCATGTCTGCAGGCAGGAATTTGGAAGAAATGTTTGTTTACATGTTTATTTTTCAAAATATCGTTTATATGTACCATGGTACAGAATAAATAAATCTTAGACATGAATCTGAATTTTCAGAATGTTTGAAAATACATTTGGCAACAGCTTTTTAAATACATTTTTACCTTGAATCTGGCAAGAAAAGAGAATTGTTATTGTTTGTTTACATCTGTTTTGGTTTCTGTTCTCATCGTTATAAGTTCCTGTTTAAGATTTTTTTATTGCTGAAAAGCTGAGTTATTTTCGTTTAAAATGGAAAATTCAATAAGAAAAATTAATGTTAAAAGAAAATGACAATTTCGTAGTAATAGTTTACCAAAAATGATAGCAAAAATAGTATTGTAACTATAATGCCAGTGCTTCAAAATTGAACATTTCTGCCATTCTCGATTAAGAAATTGCTGAATAGAATTATTGACATAGAACTTCTTTTATACTCAATTTTACAACTTTGTTGCCCCAAATGCTTCCATGATGGTTTGCTGTTACTAGAAGGCTCAAGATATGAATTGTGCTCAAGTTTTGCACTAAAATGTAAACATTGTGACTTTTGCACAGAATTTTCCAGCTTGAAGAAAACAATAAACTATCCTGAGGTAAATACAAGATTTGGTTATGCCATGAGACAAATTGGAAAAGGTTTTTCTGCTGCAAATAAATTATGTGCTACATTAAATTTACCCAGGCTCAGTAAAACTGCATACACCAATCATGAGAATAAACTTATGCCTGTGATTTCGGAAGTTAGTGAACTGTCAATGCAAAAGGCGGCTAATGAAATTTTGAGTATGCAATTCTAAAAATAAATTACCTGAATGTAGTGTTTCTTTCAATGGAACGTGGCAGCGTAGAGGGTACACTTCTATGAATGGGTTTGTTGCTGCTTTGTCAATTTACACTGGGAAAATAGTTAACATTCAAATAATGTCGACATATTGTCCGACCTGCAGAAAGCTTTCAAAAATGCCTAAAGGTATTGTATCCGAGATAATTGAAGCAGATCATGTGTGCCAAAGCAATTTTAAAGGTTTTTCATTAGAAATGGAAGCTGTTGGCGCCAACAGGATTTTCGAACGATCAATTGTGAAACGAGGTTTGAAATATTCACACTATTATGGGGACGGGAAACTCTAAAGGCTACATCAGCGTGAAAGACCCTTATGTGAAGGATAGTGTGACTAAACTGGAATGCATTGGGCATGTCCAGAAAATAGTAGGTGTCAGATTGGGCAAACTCAAATCGAAAAATGAAAGTTTATCTGATAAAGGTAAACTTACTGATTCTTTTATTGACAGATTGCAAAATTATTATGGAATTGCTGTTCGAAGTAATGTAGGCAATCTACTCTAGCTTCAACAGAATGTTATTGCGGCATTGTACCATTGTTTATCGAGTGGCAAGAAACCAATGCATGGACAGTGCCCTATCAGGAAAGATAGCTGGTGTTATTATCAGCGAGTAGTGTAATGCGGCAAAAAGCTCAAAGAAAATTATAACGGCTTATCATATGTAATTCTAAATATAACTAAACCGACAAACTTTGACTGTGTTCTAAAGAACTTCTGTAAAAGTGCATTCATGGTAAGACACAGAATGCCAATGAATGTTTTAATGGCATTGTTTGGCAGAAGGTACCGAAAGAGGTTTTTGTGTGCCTTAAAATTTTAAAATCTAGTGCGTTGGATGCTGTCATACAGATTAATGATGGGTAGAAGAACTTTGTGTAAATTTTAAGGAAACCTATTGTAACTCCAGGTTATTTTACTTTAAAATCATACAAACATCTTGACAGTTGTCGAGTTTTTGATGCTGAACGTCATTCAAGTCTAAATGTAAAGCAGCATAGAAAAATACTAAGAGCTCATAGGGGGAAAATATTAATGTATTAGAAAGCAAAGAAGATGTTATTTATAAATCAGGGGCGTTTTAAATATATTTTATTATGTTTATTATTATAAATTGCATTTGAAAGTGTGTTTTACATTTTTCTCAAAATGAGTTTTCTTGACATATTTACATATGGCAACGTAGATATCAAAAAAAAAAAATTATGAACCGAATTAATTTAAATTTTGTAAATATCTTCTTTATATAGTCTTTTAAACCCCTACTACTTTCATGGTTGTAAAATTGATATATTTTTAGTAACAAAGGTGTGAATCATGTATTGTTGTAATATTGTTTTTTTTTTATTTTTCATTGTTATTTGACTCGAAACACAATAAAAATTGTTGTAATACGATATTCATCATGAAAGTTGTACCAGCCTAAGAAAATGTTATGATGAATAAGATAGAAGTTACAGAATAATGAAATTTTTGTTTACGTTTGAGTTATGAGCTTTATTCTAATAATCAATTTATGTACAATTTTCACTATGTTTTCCACTCCAAAAAAAATTTTTTTTTTTTGAATTAAAAGTAAATTATTAAATGTGTTTTTCATATTTTTGGTTATATTTTAGCATAAAAAATTATTTTTATTGCAAATATCAATGTTCTTCGAAATATTTTCTTTGAAGGTGTACGGATACCTTAAAATAAAAATAATATTTTAAGTTTATTCCTATTGTTGTAATACTCGTATCTAGCCCTAGTTAAGGCAACCGTCTACAGGAATTTTGATTTCATGAACTATTGTTACGAAACCTTTCTAACTATGGGTTTGTGGGAATGAAAATCAAGTCCAGAACGGTAGATAACGACAAATGACGCTTTATTCGTAAGCCTTTGGGACAACACACATGTAACACAGCGTAGACAATAACAGATACATAGTACTTGCACAATTTAGTGACACAGATACAAGAACAAAATACACATTAAGTACAGTCACAGTAATAACAGCAACGTTTAACTCACCAGCTTATTAGTCCTTACATCGGACTACCTCCGCAGTAATATTCAGTTTTTCCAGGGATGGCTTCGAAGATTCCAAGCAGATAACTACACTCTACATCTCCGCAATTTCACCCAGAACACTCGACTTCAAGTGCCGATAACTTCAGCCTATCCCCTACCGATGTCCGCAATAGAAATTCCAAAGGCAGACTCCGTCAATTTCATTAGATTCAGGTCGAAACTCCAGCAGCCATGATTCCTCGATCGGTATATAAGGCCGATTCTACAAAAAAAAAAAAAAAAAAAAGAAACTGATTCCGCACACAGACTGATTCATTCCTCCACTATAACTCTGGCCATATTTATAACTTTTCCACCCAGGCGTAACGTCTCATGGGAAAATTCACTAAAAGTCTGTAACTATCTTCCTCATCGATATTTCGTCTAGGTTCCAGTACCTTCGAGTACTTTCTATTTGTCTCCAAACTCTCCAAGTGACCAAATGATCGCCAAGGTGAAGGATTCATTGCTAAAACTCCCTTTTGAAATCTGGTGGCATCTCTGTAAATCCCTCTTTTTTTTATAAGAAACTTGGCAGGGAAGCACCATCTCATGTTCTCACAATATTGTTAATCATATGGAATCTTAAAGTGCATTTGAAAGAGCCGAAAATAACGAAGCTTTCTGCCGAATCATATTTTCTCCCAGATTTTCAAAAATATATTAGAGTATATTTAAAAGACCTAAAACGAACAATTAAAACATGGGTAAAAAATTTTAAAATTGAAGGAAAATTGTCAATCAAAAGCTTCATTAAATTTTACTCTTTCGGGTGAACTTTAATGCATTGAAATATATAAAATAGTATAAATTTGAGAACGGTAACGGAATTTTCATAGGATTAACATTATATTCATGAATTCAAAATAGTAAATAGACGGGAGCCTTAATCATTTCTAAGCCAGAAATCTAAAGCTATATCGGGACAAAAATATTTTAAATACTAAGCAATAACTTAAGAGTTCTCTCTTTTCGAAAACGACTTTTTTCGTTAAATAATATTTTATATTTTAATAAAAAGAGGAACCTAAAATGTCACATTTATGTAAGAATACGTAGAAATGTGCCAATTCATATATTCCAGATGAAAGTTAGAGGAAAAGGGTAAATATAATTTTCCCTTTGTGTAAGTAGAGAAAAAATTAGGTATTGAAAAAGGTTGAAATTCAAAACTTAATGAAGAAATTCTAACTGATCATTGTCTTTAGAAATACCTTGAAATATTTTTTGTCGCATATTTTGATCCCATAATGTATTCCTAGAACAATTTTAATTTTTTTAAGCAATATCATTGTTTTCAGATAAACTTTATTTTACTCTCCAATTCAGTACCTTTTCATTGTTTAGATTAAGTGTAGTCGATAACAGTTTGTTTCCCAATAGTTCAAGATTGTCTAAATTGTGTATGACAGCTTCTAGTTGTTAGAAAATGTAATAAAAGGACATAAAAAAAGATTTTCTAATCTATATTAATCAATAAACATTTGGTTTCAAGGGCTCTTGAAAAATCAAGAAATAAATACAGACCTTCCAATAATACTTTTAGCATTGTTATTTTTGGAAATAATGTAGGAAATTAAAGTTATTCATTCCCAATCTGTTACCAATATCGATTAAATAGCTTATGAAAAACAATCTTGATCAATAAACGGTTTTTGTGTAGAAATAAAATTCAAATTACAGCACGATAAAACATAGCAACTAAAAAATATTATTTTAAAAACTTTTTGATGTTTATATTTGGAGCATGAAGATCCATATTTTTTAGGATGAAGCTAACATCGAAGATCACAATCAATAAAGAATTTTAAGATTGAAGCATTACTTATTAAAACAAATGAAAACCTTTTAGAAGTCACTAAGTTTCTGCCCTTAGCGATATTTATCGTACCAAGAACAATATCGTATTGCTTTCTGAGTATAATCAACTATAAAACGAGATATTTTTTTTAATTAAGGAAAGTGTTTTTAAAATTTCACATTATTGAAAAATAAAAGTACCATAAATAACGTTTAAATTTTGATTTTCCATTCAATTTTAAGTACCTGAATATTTTGAATAAAAATATAAATAATTTATGTATAGGTAAATATCTCTTAGATAATTTGCATCATCTGTAATACAAACATAAAAGAGATGTTTAACTTCTACGATCTTATCTGAGCGATATAAATTATTTTTTAAAAAATTTTTAAGAAATGTTATTGATGGTGTTTTATCTCAAAATGAGTAAAATATTTGTAAATTCAGAATTTTTTTAATATTTTGCCTGTATTAAAACTGAATCAAAGAAGAAAAAAATGAAAGAGATGTTGTTTATATATTTGCGTATAAACAAGGAATTTCTTACATTTTATCTCAACACTATTAAGAGCTTGCAAAATATGAAAAATTAATACATGAAAATAGAAACTAATATATAAAAAAGGATTTCTATTTACTAAAATTAATTTTTAAAAGTAATGTTACTACATTTCACTGAAATTGTTAACTTAGTTATTCAACTATATGATTTACTCAAGTTTGGGTCCTATACAATTTTATTAATATTAGAAGCTTAAAATAAAATAATAATTTTAATATTATTTCTTAGACTGTTGAAGATGAGAATCTCCTTTGAATTTCTTTTCTTATTTCTACCAATATACTTTTTAAAATATAAACTTCGAATTTTTTTCTAAATGTTCTCCAAAGTATCGAAATATTTAAGTTTCAAACTTTTGAAAATTTTTCTTTATTTTATGTGGATTAGGTTTGCTGATAAAAAAAAATCTGTGCGATAGCAACTCAAAAAAAGAATCAAGAGAAGAATAATGAGTGAAGGATATGAAGACCTTCCTAAACGATGTTGAAAATGAAAATTCACCCTTATTTTTGTATGAGAAGGAGGAAATTAAGGAAATTTTAATCAGTAATTACTATGCTAACAAAACTATTAATGAATTACGTAAATTATATGAACTAATTGAGGTAACTGAGATTCTAAAATGATTCAAATTATGCATTTTTCTATTTTTCTGTTAAAAAAATTGATTGGCATTTGAAGATATATATGCATTATAAATAAAAAAAAATTTATAAGTATATCATTTTTAAACTTAATTTTGAAATTGTAAAAATACATATCACGTTTTAGAGAAAAATATCTATGCTTACATTTTACTGAAAAAAGGATTTTTAGAATATCCCTCTCGTGTACTTTTCTCCTGCATCCATCTTCTTGATATTCTGCACTTTTTAAAATGAAAATATTTCCCACACAGTGAGCACACACAACTTTTTTTCTAATAAGCACTAACAAATTTTGAGAATTGCACCTTATTTGTATCAATATCACAAACAATTTGAATCATAATTAAAAATTCTTAAATTTTATTAAATTTAAATTTAGAAATTATAATTATATTTACTGTATAGAATGTTATATTTATGAATACTTTTTAAAATCTTAAATTTATAAGTACCTTAAATCGTATGCAAGATAACCTTAAAGGATACACAGAGCTATTGATTATTAATAATCCATGCTCATTCATAATTATCCATGTTTATAAATGTAACTTTCTTTGTTATAAACAGATACACAAATATGTAGATTTCTAATTAATAAATTTAAATTTCTATTGCTGTAAACTTTTTGAAAAAATGAAAACTATCTAAGGTAAGTATTAAGCTAATTTTACCCTGTCGAAGGTCTCTCAATAGCCTTAATTGGGAACAGAGACGATATAGGATATCAAATTTCCGAGCTATCTAGATATTGGGAAAAATAAAATAAAAAATATATACTTCCCAAAAATTATCTTTATGCATGTTGAACAAATCGAGTATGAATCCCATTTACAGAAAATAAAGACGTCTACTTTGTGAGCTATAGAAGTTTGCTTAAAGTTTTGTGTTTCATAGCATTTTCCATTCAGACAATATAGCATGATAAGGCAATTGTCACTGTTGAATGGAGGTTATATTGAGACATTTATGTCGAAATTTGCGATGCACCCCACCCCCAAAACACTTTTGTTTTATACATTCACATTCATAGCTGATAAAAGACAACAGGAAGAAAACAGTTTTCTAAAATACGTGGACGAAACATCTAAATGTTATGAAAATTTGTTATATCTATCTATCTACTCCATCTATCTATCTATCTATCTATCTATCTATTCATTCATTCATCTATACTACTCTATCTATGTCTATCTACCTATCATTCATCATCTATCCTCTACTTCTATCTATCTACTGTCTCTATCTATTCTATCTGTCTATCTATCTATCTATCTATCTATCTCTATCTATCTATCCATCTGTCCGCATCTTATCCATCTACCAAATCCTATCTCAAATCTATCCATCTATCCATCTATCTATCTATATCTATATCTATCTATCTATCTATCTATCTATATATATATATATATATATATATTTTCATAAAATTTTTGTTTAAAAACCATTAACCTTAACAAATTTTTCTACTTACACAAAATGCAGCACACGAAAAATATCTAAGCTTACTTAAGAATCCCTTAATAATACAAATATTGCATTAAACTAACTTTGCCTCAATTTTATTGCTGCGCCTGATCATATTTCAGATTGTATGTAAAGGCTCTAATTTGAATTATCTATTTCTGATTTTATTATTTATCAAAAGTTTTACCATGTTGTTTTGAAATTTCTTTCTTTTTTTAATATAATTCAAAGGTTTATAAGCGAACTTTTTCATTTTCTTGTAGTGCTTTCTCTGATGTTCTAGATGCTTAAATGCTCTAACCTCAATGTAACCATTGGGATACCAAAATATTCTGTTGTCAATTATTTGTTCTGAAACATGAGTTTGAATTTAATTACAATGTGAATTTTTTAATTAAGAAAGATGACATGTTTAAATATCTAAGCATGGTATTTCATAACATTCTTATCACATATTCTTTTTATTATATAGTCAGACTGTTATCTAAAGCAATTCAGCGTTTCGGTAATCCTTTGAAAATTTCGTAATTTTCGTAGTTCCCATACTTTGATTGTTATCTAGGAATAACATTGGTAAGATCAATTTTAATTTGAATTATGTTGGGCGAACTACTTAAGAATTTCACTCGTATGACATTCAAAAGGTGTCAAACTGATTCTTAAGATTTTTATTTAACAAAACTTTTAGTTTTACATAATGGAACATAAAAAGAAATTTTTAAATTATGCTTTTTCAATTTCTATATTTTTTCTTATAACCGCCGGGGTTTAAAATAGTCTTTTTTTTAAAAAAAAAATGAATAATTGTTATAGATGTTCCCGGAATTCTTTAGAAAATAAATTTTATTTGCTTTATTTATTACGTCTTAATAAAATGTTCCGTATCAACTGGTTCAATGCTTTAATATTGTATGTTTCTGTGTATCTTCCTTTTATTTTCCTTAAATATTTTATCGAATTTTAAATCTTTTAAAATTATTATTTGGAATACGAGTATTTATATTGTTTTCTCGTTCTCACATGATTGAATTTAACTTTCTATGCTTGTAAAATGAAATTTTAAATAAATATTTAGCTTTCAGAAGCAAAAGATACTTAATTATATTTTGAGAAAATTCCGACAAACCTTAATGAAATAACTAAATTTGAACTCCTCCTATTGTGTGTTCATATACAGTTCTCTGCTATGTATTTGATGATTCGTCTGCTAAGGAATTAGCTGCGCTAAGCTACTTAGAAGAGATTTGAAAAAGTTTGAACACAAAAGTTTAGAACGAAGAAAAAGGAGAAAGAAGAATACCGTATCGATTTCTGATCTCTATTCTGTTCCTTTCCTCCGTTTTATTCAAGGATCAGTTTCTCAATCGTGCGGACTGGAATTTTTAGGGAGAAAATCGGATTTTCCGTGTTCGGGTAATATCATTTGAGGATCGTGATGAAAGTTTCGAATCGTTAGGGAAAGGTCACATCGTTCCTTCTTTAGAACAGAGAGAGGAAAATTCGATAAGGTTAAAACCTTTAGAAATGCTGCTTTTGTGCTCTTTGTACATTTTTGATATAAAAGATTTTAAGTTAAATTATTTTAAATATCATGGATAAACAAATGTTGAAATAAAAAAAACATTTTCGTGTGGAATAAAACCAACAAAATATTTAGCTTTTCATTTTAAAGCGTACAATGGTTCGCAGAGCTATGCGTAATGAGGTATGAATTTTTGATGCAAATCTGCTAGAAACTTCGCATGCATTTTCAGGTGTGGGTATTGCGCAAAATAACATTTCTCGGCATGTAATGTTGGCTCAATATTTTGTAACAATTGTAAAACTGTGATAATCGTTTATTCGCGATTTTCTTTTCACCAACGTCGTGGGCTTTGTAGCAATATGAATTGCAAAAAATTACAATTTCCTCCCAACCATAACGAAACGGGATGTGGTAAATTGGATGAAGATAGAAGTGAAATGAGATGAGTTAGAGATAGTGATGTATAAATAAAATAGAATTGAAAAGAAAATGAAGGGAGATAGAGGATAATACGGAAAGCTAATAATTGTTGGTAAATTGGGTTAAAATATCGAAATTAATTTTTGGAGTGAAGTGATTCTTAGTTTAAGTTCTAAGATGCGAAGCTACTTTTAGTAAGAATCGTTTAATCAGAACGAGTAGTTTCCTAAACTAAGACATCATTTTTAAATCATTATCTTTGAAAAAATATTCAATATTCACTTATGTTTTATGTATATATATATATATATGCATTTCCGGATGTTTTCTGTCGAAAACTTAAGATCTAAGAAGTACAAACGATTTAAAATCAAAACATAGAATGCATGGACTTCGAAAATGTCTTGGGAAAAAGGACAAAAATTATACTTTGGGCCGGACCAAAATTCGTTAAAAAGGCTTTCTCCCCCTAAAACTTCATTATTTCTGAAAGACAGTTCTAAAACGAGTTTGCATGAAGAATTTGAAAGAAATCCAATGGTATTTAATGTTTACAAATCACGCAGGAAGAGAAATTTTTCAGTTACATATATATATGTATATGTGTGTGTGTGTGTGTGTAAACACAAATGCACTAAACGTTAATAATTATAAAATGTATAAAGAATCAAAGTAAATATAAGATTACTTTATAACAAAATCTTTGAAAATACAACAAATCAAAATTAATAATTATTAAATCTTAAAAATTAAACTCTGAATGATCAAAACTTCGCAATCAGTAATATCTCCATTAAACAAAAGGTACAAGCCTAATATATCAAAATGAAGAAACAAAGTCAGTACCAATAGAAAAAAAAAAAATTAAAGTAAAAATATAAGAAAATATCTAATTTAAATCAAAAGTAAATGCAAACTACATACAAAATAACTAAGGAAATAAAACTAAAATATATATAACTCACTTATCTTTAAACACTTTTAGAAAAAAACAAAATTATGCTATTTTATTACTAGGCTTACATTGCCGCCAAAAACTCAAAAATTAAACAGAATGATAGTATCACCCTTTATGAATCAGAGCCCGAATTGAAAAAATAAAATTAAGAATAAGAAATAATTATTATTTAAATAATTATTATAAGATAATAATTATTAAGAAGATAATAGTTATTATTTAAATTAAATTGAAATATCGTAATTAATATTTTGGAATGACATGATCCCTAGTTTAAGTACTAAGTTACGAAGCTGTTTGTAGTAAGAATTGTGGGTTTTAATCCGAACAGGTGATTTCGTAAACTAGGACTTCGTTTTTTAAATTATAATCTAGGAATAGCAAGTAGCTATATATATATATATATATATATATTGGGTTGTTCGGAAAATAATTTCTTTTTTTACCGACAGAGGATTTAATTGTATTTTTTTGCACCCAGCTTCACATTTAAGCCGTATAATTTTTATATGCTTTGAGAGCTGATATAGCAAGGCTTGTGTGTGAAAAATTCCAATTAATTCTACGCAGTAATTTTTGGTTGGTGCCCTTTTAAATATGGAGAGCGATAAGCAGCATTTTCGACATATCTTACTGTTTTACTACAGAAAGGGTAAAAATGCTATTCAAGCCAGTAAGAAATTGACCGATGTGTATGGAGAAGGTGTGTTGACAGTACGCCAGTGCTAGAACTGGTTCGCTAAATTTCGATCCGGCAATTTTGATGTCGAAGATGCACCACGTTCGGAAAGGCCGGTTGAAGCTGATAAAGACGCGATAAAGGCATTAGTTGATGCGAACCGGCGAATAACAACACGTGAGATCGGAGTGAAGTTAAATTTATCAAATTCAACAGTTTATGACCACTTGAAAGGCCTGGGATTATCCTCGAAGCTCGATGTATGGGTTCCCCATGTTCTCACAGAGAGAAATCTGTGTCGCCGCATTGACGTCTGCGATTCGCTTCTCAAACGTCACAAAAATGCTCCGTTTTTGAAGTGTATCATCACTGGGGACGAAAAATGGGTTGTATACAACAAAGTCAAACGCAAAAGGTCATGGATCAAAAAAGTTGAACTGGCTCAAACCATTTCCAAAGCCGATATTCACCATAAAAAGGTGATGTTGTCTGTTTGGTGGGATTTTAAAGGAATCGGTTTTTTTTTAGCTTTTACCGGATAACACAACGATTAATTCGGAAGTCTACTGTCATCGGCTGGACAAACTGAATGATGCACTTCAACAGAAAATGTCAGAACTAATCAACAGGAAAGGTGTAGTGTTTCACCAAGACAACGCGACACCTCACACAAGTTTGGTCACTCTCCAAAAGCTTTTACAGCTTGAATGCGATACAATGCCACACCCACCATATTCTCCAGACCTGGCACCATCGGATTATTATTTGTTCCGGTCACTCCAAAATTTTTTAGACGGTAAAACTTTCACCTCAAATGAGGAGGTCAAAAACCACCTCGATCTGTTTTTTGCCAGCAAAGACCAAAACTTTATGAGCGTGGAATTATGCTACTACCAGAAAGATGGCAAAAGGTGGTGGACCAGAACGGCCAATATATAATTTAATAAAGTATTTGTTTATTATACGAAAACTGTCTTTCATTTCCACAAAAAAAAAACGAAATTACTTTCCGAACAGCCCAATATATTCTTCAATGATAAAACATTTTATCTTGCTCTTGAGTATTTTCTATTGGAGATTGGAGTCTAGCAATTATAGGCTAAGTAGACTGAAAGAGATTTGTTGATAGAATTAAATAATGATGGACGGTTGTCACAAAACCAATTAGAAATTAGAAACCTGCTCCTTTAGTGACTGTGAAGCAATGATGCCATCATTCATATAAAAATAAACAAACTTAATATTAACAAACTTTAGGTTGATGTTAATACCCCATTAGAAAGTAAGAGAAATACCCGACAAATCGGAAGGCCTGTGGGTAAGGCAAAAATACAATTTTTATTAATAAACATTTTTTTAGAATATCTGCCGGATTTATTGCCAATTGAATAAAACCGGATTGAAAATCCGAAGTAGAAATAATATTCCAGAGGCAATGTTCATAATCGTCTATCAAAGGTAATGAGTAGCGAAGATATATAGGTATTGTAATTAATTTACGGTAATCTACCGCAAATTGGTGCGCCTCTGTTGTCGCGAGCTCAATTATTTTTTGTGTAGTTTGTTAAACAGCAGTTGGAAATGTTAGTTGAAATCGAGTAAATAAACAGGAGTAGAGCGTGATGTTGCATATTTGTCGAATCGAAATCTCTTTCTAGAAAGATTATTAACCCCACCTTCTGATTTGAGGTTTTGAACCATTTTATGTCTGTGTATATGTGTACTTCCAAATGATTAATAAAATGTTTAAAATCACATCTTCTGTGAAAAAATTTGAATCTCTCTCAAACTTTTGAATATGAAGATCGATCGAATTAAACATTTGGTGATTCGGTTGGTTTGTCGTTATTTTTGTGATACGATACAACAGGAGAAGCACACTGAAAATGTATGAGTATAATAGTTCTGTCGCTTAGTATTTTGTTTACCTGGTATTCATTGATATTCTCTCTGTCATTGTCGTATTTATAAGGACTGAAAACTACAGAGGAATTGTCTCCCTTGTCAATTTCATGGCAGAGAGCATGAGTGAGTCTAGTATGGTCCAAGAATAAATGTGACAATTTGTTAAGAAAGTGATATAATCCCTTTTGATGGGTCTCAGACGACTTCGTTTGGGTGAAGTCGATCTCGACTGAATGCGATAATTCCAGCTTTGACGTTTGCAACTCCGAATCCAGAATAGATCAAGTATGGATTTTAAGGTCTTACAAAATTTTCAAAGCATGCACGAAATTTATTCCAAGAAGACAGGATGCTCTATATGACTGACTTCATGTGAAGAAAGATTTATTCCAATTGATAATGACGTTTTATTCCAAACGTCACATTTATTTTAAACATGAGTTTTCCAACATAATTATATGCACAAATTTACAAGAATAATTATTTCGTTATTTTAACGTACGACAACATTCCATCTCTTCTCTTGTCAGTTGCCGTCCAACGTTCGTAAAAACAAAATTATGTGGGGTTGCCAATTATTATTTTTATTTTTTTTTATTCAACTTTAAATGTAAAGTAATAAATGTTATTACTGAACGTTGTCACAAAATATTTTTCTATCATTTTTTATTTTTAAATATCAAACACAGCAAAAGGGATATTACCACCTATCTAGAACAGTAAGCTGCTAGTCCTGTTGAAAGTTTTGGATATGAACCTTTAAAGTTAAGTATCTAAGAATTTTTGCGCATCGATCCTTGAGTTATATTTATAGATATATTGGAAATAAGTTTTAACAAAAGAAAATTATTTAGTATGTAATGTGGTCGCTACAAAAACAATTTTTTTGCAACCTTATCTCAAAATACCTTAATAAATGTGTCAAATGAGGGAGGCTTTTGAAACTTTAGCGATCGAGGATCATTTGCCAAACGATCGCTTAGTCGTTTAACGAAGGGAGATTTCGGTATTGTTGTTGAGGAGAAAAAGGACATCGAAGATCAGGGTTGAGGATACGTGTATTAATTACGGTAAGTGTCGTCGATTCGAATCCTGTCTGTCGGGGAATCGTCGGCGAACAAAGTTGTGTCTGATGTCTGCACGCGGTGGATTAGTTGGAGAGATAGTGGTCCCGTTTGTATGGAGTCTCTCGAGGGGTGTGGCTGTCTTCGTATTTAACCGCAACATCACAGAGACGCACCTTAGTCTGGAATGCGCAATTCCAAGAAGTTCAGCACACTTAGATCCAATGATTAATAATGTTTTAGGTGATATTAGTTTAAGTTAGAACGAGATTGAGTAACACAGCTACTTTCAACATGCGGATATAAACGAAGTGAGAGTTTGATTGAGACGATGTTTTGATGCAGAGCATTTCAACTCTAGCTGAGGGTGGTATCGAACTTCTCGTGATGTGTTTCTTAGAGCTGATTTTAATTATTATAATCCATTGTCCTCATTACACAATAGAGCTAGAGGTACCATACTTTAACACGTCTCTCTAGATGTTTACGCAAGTACGTAATTTGTAGGGCAGCAGGAATCTAGTAACATCCGACGGTTTCATCTATATTCTGCAGAACATCTATGATATCAAAAGGATGCATCGAAAAAAATTAATAAGCCGGCTGAGACTCCTATGCGAGCATCTATGTAATTCTAATATCGTCCGTCATTTTAACTTCAGCTTAAAATCGAAGCATGGATATAAAAAATAGAACAAAATAGTCGAAGCAATCTTAGATATGATTATTTATTTATGCTATTTAAGGGGGAAACTCTCTACACCAGAGGTTCCCAAAGTGGCCCTATGGTCTCCTAGGTGTCCCCGATATAATTCAGGAGGTCCGTGGAAAATTGAAATTGATTTGGTGGTCCCTGAGCAACGTCAGGGTGTCCATGCAAGGTTTAATATAAAATAATAAATATGTGATCCATTTTTATTATTATGGAAATTTAAATAAATAACAATAAATAAAACAGCAATTTTTACGTCCTAAGTAAAAAAATATAAATACAATTGTGTGCTGAAAATACAGTATGCTACTTAAGTACTGAGCGTTATGTTATACCTTTTGTGAATGAACATCGGCAAAAATTATTTCCACTGATTTGTCCATTGTAGTAACAATAGTATGTATAACTTGTTTTTCTGTTATTACTAAAACTGAGTCAATGTCCAATTTACTTCAATAAGTTTTAGCTTTCAATTTCAATCAACACGCTAAAAACAATATAACTACAAAATAATAATAAAATAACAATAAAAAAAAACAGATAATTCCTTAAAAACGGAAATAAAAAAAATCCACTGACACACGCCAATGATTTAATAGTTCAAAATGGCGCCACGTACATTACAAGCATGGCATGGTGTGAAACAGACGGCCGAAAACAGGTTTATACAGGAATGCAATAACGCCGCTACATTTACTAACTTGTCTACAATATATACATAAGCCATAAAAGGGTCGTACATCTAGTCAACAATTTAGTTCTATGTTATGCAAATACGAAGTGTATAAACAAATTTTCCCGGTTTTAGACAAAAAGAAGTTTTGTATTGTTAGTTGGAAGTTTTTATATAGTTGTATTTTTTGTATTGTTACGCAGATGGTGTACTTTTGTTACGTAAGTATATTTGAATAAAATTGATCTCTTTTGAAAAAAAAAAATTATAAATCACATTTTTCAATATAATTACAAACGTTAAAGGATTCGTTATAGTATCAGTTATCGAACTAACAATATAGTAATCCCTTAACGATAGTTTTGGTATAGTTGCATTTCTTGCATCGTTACGCAGAGAGTGTACATTTGTTACGTAAGTGTACTTGAATAAAATCGATCTCTTTTGAAAAAATTATATAACACATCTTTCAATATAGTAATCCCTTAACATCAGGTAAAGAAAACGAAAAAGTAGAAAGTGATCCCTATGTACACTCTATAACAAAAAAAAGACGCACCAAGAAGGAGTTGTCCGATTATAAGGAAATTTTGTATGCGAAGATATATGGACAGAACAAGCACACGCATAAGATTTGGTTTCCAATGAATGAATAGCGGGAGCTACAGCACATCGTAACTGCGCAATCAGCAGTATATTTAAGAAGCGATTCTCAGTCTGATGTTCAAACTTTCTGTTGCATTGCCATTTAGGATACCTTTCAACGACTAAAAAAATGCCTCGCCATATGATTCAAGCTCATTACGAGCAACTTGCAGAGTTTGAAAGAGGTCGTGTCATTGGATTGAAAGAGTTAAGTTGGGCAAATCGGAGAATCTCTCGTCATATGGATCGAGAAATGCAGCGATTAGAAGATTCTAGCAAGCATGGGTGGATAATGGCAGATTTCAGAGTCATGATGGAAGCGGTTGACCTAGAATCACAGCAGATCGAGAGTACAGAATGATTGTCAGATCAGCTGTCACAGTACCTGATTCATTGTTATCAACCTGATCATTGTTACCTGATCATTGTTGTTGGATATAAAAATATAGAAATTGTATATATATTAATATAAATAGTATGTAGAACAAATTTAACAAATTTATTGTATTTTAAGGTATTCGGTTAATAAAGATTGATAGGTTTTAATGAAGACGGAACAGTAGAATATTATTTTTCAATATAGTTCGTGACTAGAAAAATAAACATTAAATCTGATATAAATAAGTAATTAAGAAAGCATCCTCCTAATTATAAGACAGCACTAAATAATATTTTCAAAAATAACTGAGGATACAACTGTACCCAAAAAATGGTAATGTATCATTTTATTTCACATAAATTAATTAATTTCAAAAACATTTCGCTATCTTCTTAACTTTTTTCTCAGCATGAAGAGTTTTGATTTGAATGATTCAAAATTTTAAAATTTTGCTTCATGAATTGTTTCATTTTTACATACCGAATTATTTAAATTTTAATCTTTGAAATATTTCATATAAAACTTTTTTGAAGTAAGAGAAATTGCCCCAAAATGCTAACAAAAATAATTAAGAACATCATTAATGGAAATAAGTCAAAAATCATTTTGAAAAAACTGTTTGATATAATTTCACGATAAAATCATTGAATTCGTTAACTTTATTAGTGTGGAAATTAGAAAACTTCATTAATTGGATTTATGTAGTAACAAATCTATAGTTAAACATTGCTTTGTATTACTAAACAGATTATTTATTTATATTCTGTTATTAAGAAAAAGACTTTCTAATTCAAAACAAATTATATAAAAAGCGGAAGCTTATAACCTTATTTCTTTCAAATTCTGACGAATTCCATGAAGAATTAAAAATATAAATATATCCTGTCATTTATTTTGGTAATAAAATATTTTAATTGTAATCCTTTAATAAAAATTCAGATTTTTCAAGCATCAGAGAATTGAATTTATTTATTGAGAAAGGGGGATCTTCGTGCTGAATTAATTTTTCCTCTGTTTTTCGTAGAACTGAAAAAGCAATCTATAATTCATTTGATTATGAAATAAAACATATCTGATTTCATCACTCTATTGACACATATTCTACATAATTATATTCACAGAAAGTAAATAAATGGTATTAGTCATAAGTAAATATTTTCTCTACCATAAACTGTGTACTTTGCATCAAAAATATTGATTCAAGTAATTACTTATACATTTCTATTGATTTTTTCGAAGCCGAAGATAAAAAAAAGTAGCGTGGAAATATTTGTATATTTCCTTATGGAACACGCAATGGGATCATTTGTCTGAAATGGGACAATTTTGTAAATGAAAGAAGAAAAAAATTAACAATGATATTGTGTATTTTGCTTCACAGGCGAACGACTTTAATAAAACGATAGTCTTACACAAATATAAAATAAAATGAAACAGATATGAGAATGTGATTTTTATTATACGCAGTTCTATAATTTGAATGCTGTCTAGAAGTATAAAACTATTTGTCATCTCTGTGATTTTTAATCTTCTGCGTTAAACTTCTTTCCTGTTTCGTTTTCTAGATTGTTGATTAAATCATTTTTTCATATTATTCCGGCATTGTCTCCTCTAGATATGTAATTATTGGAATTATTTGAGCATTTAACAAATTTGTGTTGGTCTTACAGAAATAAATGTCACGCATAACATTCCACATAAATAGAATTTTATTGCTTACTGGTCGTGTTACACACACATATATTTTACTTCTTTCATTATTACTTATTTGTACTACTTTTATTTTACTATTTGTTTGAAATTAGCATATATTTGTAAAGCAGAAAAATTAATGTTCATAATTTCGTAAAACACTTATGCATATTACACATAAAATGTCTTAATAGCTTTTCCAGACATTTTTAGTGTTATGTGAGTATTACAGAATGGTTCACTTTAATAATAATATGTAATTTTATTTTCCCACGATTAAGGGGGAAATCCTCGTTTTTTTAATTTTATAAAGTGGTAATTATTATGTAACTTGTTTTGTAAAATTATTTAGGGAGTAGTAAATAGTATTACATAATTAATATGAAAAGTAAAACAGAAATATTGACCAAAAGTATTAACTTCAGTTAAGGGAGGATAAAATCAAATATGACTCTTACTTCAGCCTGTGTAAATCTTTGAAGAATATATTATCGATTTTCTTGACGTTTCTCAGAAAATACTTGCATATTGACTCCAACCTAACTAAATTTGACTAAATGAATTTCCAAACGAAATAGATTTTAATTGAGAACTCATGAAATAATTTAGATATTTACATAAAAACCATAGCTGTGAAAAATAATTTACAAATAAAATGTTTTAAGTTATCTTCCAAGTATTTCAATATAGTTTTTCCATTTTTATATTCATAAAAAAAATACACTGAAAGCAATCAATTGACATCTGTTTAATTTTTTATAAAGGGCATCAATAATCCGACAAAAATACAAATATTCCATCACATAATAGCGATGGCAATTTGAACACCAAAATTAATCATAGCAAAGGATTGGTAGATAAAAATTAAAACTGGTATTCAGGTATTAAAAGTAAAGCAAATGTGTTAAAATATTAAAGTATATAATGTAATATTAAAGTTGTCGATAGTTTTCAGGGTTTACATTAATTTAATTTAAAGCAAATGCTAATTTACGAAACGCAATAACTTCAAAAGAAACACAACTATTGTTGTTATAAAATAAAAATTAAACTAAATAAATGTTTGAATATTAATCTTTTCTCAACACAACCACTTCGCTAAGATTATTACTATGGTTTAAAACGTTAGTATGAAGTCCGATAAGACCAATTAGGCCTTGAGAGAAATTGAAATTTAGATTCTATGTAGTTCCCCATATCCTTAGCAATCACTTTATTAGAAAATGTGGTATTTTGGTAACTTATGTGATAATCATAACGAATAATATATAATTGTTACAGCTTAGTGTAAGACAAATGACAAATTTTGAGTTACGTGATATTTTCGTTAAGACTTCATAAATATACAAATCACAACGAAACTAAAGCAATTCAAAAATATTTTTTTATGTTTTAAAAAACGAAACCTTATTTCTTTCAACTGATCCTATGGAATTATGTGTGTGTGTAAAGTAGAATTTGACGTTTAAACAAAGTTGTGTTTTGATGCTTTCTTTTGACTGCCGCGAGCATTACACTGTTGAGAATTTGAAATAATTTTGAAGGATCTGTAATAAATAGTGTTTATTGCATTTTACGTAATCGGAATATGCTGTGACAAACAGTCGCCACTCTTCATTTTTTTAAAAATTGGCAGCTAAAATTCTTTGTTTGCTGTCTATAGCTTATAGTGTAGATACTCCACCTTTTATGAATTTTAGTTCTGATTATATAAAGGGGTGATTTTGACACTGAATCTAGAAGCAGCCGGGCCAA
This sequence comes from Nephila pilipes, assembly GCA_019974015.1. NCBI lineage: Eukaryota > Metazoa > Arthropoda > Arachnida > Araneae > Nephilidae > Nephila > Nephila pilipes. Next base: position 1,219,710 of record BMAW01044454.1, read on the forward strand.
CCGAAAAAGTTTAAAGACGAAGAATTAAAAGTATTACTCTATGAGATGTGTGTCAAACTGTACTGGTAATTTCCTTAAATGTCGAATTTTTTAACAATCTATCCATCAGAATACGCTAGAAGGTACGACAAAATTATTTTTCAGCACGATAACGCTGGGCTACATGTTGCAAAAAAGTAAAAAAATATTTGGCAATACTTTGATGAGATGCCTTTACCCTACCCGCCTTATTCGTCAGACTTTGTCAATTGTGATTTCAAGCCATGACTCATGGCCTCTTTGAGATGCACTTACATTTGTATGAAGATATCAAGAAATGCATGCATTCATTTATTGCAGCAAATTACTAGGAATTTATTTAAAAAAGAATTCGCTTTTTTGCTAGAAAGATAGAAAAATAGTAAGCAACAATGAACTGAATAACAAAAAAAAATTAATAAACACATACTTTCATACAAAAATCCTTCAAAATCAATTCAATATGCCAATATGTAACCATACATACAAAGGCAGATACAAAACAGCAAGCAAGCTTACCGAAGCATACAAAGAGTACTGAAATAAAAGGTATAAATGTTAGAGAATCGGTAATGGAAACTGTGCTGTTTTCCGAATGGTCCTAAATATTGCAGAAATAAAAATGTTTCTCATTTTCCACAATGCATTTTCATTTTTTTTTAATTCTTCTATAGATTATAGTACTTGATGTTAATCACATTTAAAATTTCAACATGATGCACACATCTATTTTGATACCCTTTATGCGTTTGCGAGTATCTTCGATGTTTTTCGAGACATAAGTTCAAGTTCTGGAGACGCTAATAAAAAAATGACATATCGCACAGTGAGGCTGAGGCACGTTCAAAACTGTTGGAATTAGTGTCCTCCCGCTAGGCGTGGTGTGAAGTTAAGAGAGTGAGCTTAGTACATGTTCAGGTGTCCTCGCTAATTCGCTTTAGTTCAAAATTACGAAGTCTATCGCCAAAAGTCCTCGTATTGCTTCCAAGAACAAGGCTAATAAACAACTAATGAATCAATCAAAACCTTCGATTTACCATCGTAACAAGATTTAAATGTAAATATATTTCCTCCTTGGATTTATACTTCTAAAGCTTATTACAGAACATAATTTAAAATTACTGAAAATATTTCCAGAATTGCGTTTAAAAGCTTTTGGAATTTTTTTAATGTATTCAAAGTTTATAAATGTGACTTTACATGTTCAATAGAGATATTTAATTAAATTTTAAATAATTTAAGTTAACTTTCTGAATTTAAATAACGTCCAATTTTTTTTATCCTGTGTCAAATGCATTCTTTTTCATTAAAAAGAAAGTTTGTATTAATATAAATAAGTGAATTACATTTATACTATTAAGAATATATTATTTTTTAAGCCCAAACTTTTTTTTTTATCACATCTTTCAATTTCCTTAACTCGCATTTGCAAATATTTTCAAATTTCTTTTCCATAAATTATCATTCATGCACTGTCTGTCTATCTAAAAGTTTTTAAAATATCACGACGTGATTTTCACCTCTTAAATTTTGTTTGAGCAAAGGAAAATAATTGGAGAAAAGTTTTCGGAGATTTCAATTTACAAAAACAAATTGAAAACTGCTGGGAAACCTTAAAAATGTTTTTCAATCTGCATAATGAGAACATTCCCATTATTTTCTGTTTTAAATTCACTTAAGCGTTACCTATAAGCGTAGAATCTGAATGCGAACGATAATTCATAAAAAATAAATTCCTTTGAAATTTTACATTAATTATATTATTTATGCGTGAAAGTTTGGATGGTAATCGTTTTTTTAATTTAAGGGAATCAAAACCAAAATTTGATCAGCTATAAAAAATAAAAGTTTTACGATATGTAACAAACAAAATTTTAATGTCATTTCATTTTTTTTCTTGTTGTGTTTGGTCGACTTTTTTTCATTCTAAAATATTTATTACAGTTTCATTTCTTTTAATTAAGATGTTCATATTATGTATATATAAACCTTGTTCTTTACTAAAGTTAAGTATTGAAAAACATATATAACGATGCCTCTTTCAAAAGAAATTTCTTTAATGAAATATACTTGTTGGAGATGTCTTATCCACCAAGTCCAAATAATAGGGAGAGCAGTTATTTCAATTACACATTTATTTTAGGACTCCACGTGCCAATCACACATAAACAAATATTTACAACTACAGAAGGCTTCCACATAGCCTATATTACAATCTAACCCGCTTTTGCGGTCAGGAGAAATAACCCGCCTTACGCGGTCAAGATCCAAAAGCATTCTGACAATATTATCCATGAACCCGTGCGCTCTCACCCACACGAGACAAAGCGCCCCCTGGCGGGATCCGAGTAATTTATTTCCAACAATACTTGCTTTATATTAGTATGGTATTTAATTGCGGATTGTATAATTATAATTAAATTAGATATGTAATAATTATTACTTTGCTTGAAATAAAAAGAATTGCAATATAGAAATGTACAGGTAAATTAATTAATACGAAGTAATCTCAAATCGATGCTTTTAGATAGATAAAGGCTCGAACTTACGACTCGACGAATACCGCCGGCCACTAGTCCGCTGCGATAAACACTTGGCTACAGCGACTACGTATTATATTGCAAGGCATAACAATAAGGAAATAAAAACTCTATCTTGACTTAACTATTTAGCGAGAGGTATATGTAGAAAAAGATAGAGGATGCACTTCACTTCCGTTCATACTTCGATGCATAAGTTTTTGTGAATAAAAGAAGGACAGCTGGTCGATTTCATCTATTGACGATGATTATCGAAGTATAACTGAATACAACCTATCGAAGTTTAATAGGATGAGAATGAGAGAATCAATGTAGGTTTATGACGCAAGAGCCACAACCAGGTTTTGAATCATTTTGTAAAGAAATGAGTCTCGCAACAATATAAATCCTTCAAATATTCTGGAACATTTTAAATTTCTCTTGAAAATATTATAAGATGAAAATATTTGTAATTAAATGAATTATTTAAAAAAAAAATTATCCTTGAGAGCATTGAAAATTTTGTGATGGGCTTAAATATCAGAATCACTCTGTAAGTTTTTTATTTAATATAATGAGCAGGTAAACTTTTACAATTGTTATGAGTGATTGTTTTTCGATGTAGACAGTTAGAAGCAATGCGAGGGTTGTTGGCAAAGGGTCTCGTTATTCTGAACCTCTATCAAGTAACGAAAATGACGCCTAAACTGGCACTCCCTCTCCACACTTTCACTCTAAGCAACGGGATGAATAAGAATACAGTTAGATTTATAACATGTATTCGCTCCATTGCAAAACGGGTATTTTGTGGCATCCGGTCTTGAACCTGTGACTCGACGGAATAGTAAGAGTTCACAAACATAATCACTAGAATACCACAGCCACTGTTATGAGTAAATTGTAAGCAAATGTATTTCTGTTACATGTAAAGTGATTTTTGATATATATATATATATATATATATATATAATCATTTTAACGTAAGAAACGTTCTTCACAATGCTGGTGTATTTTATCAATATATATGGTTTAAGCTGCAATATATACTTAAAAATGAAAGATAATACTCAGAGAAAAGCAAGGCATCTGCAGGTCTGACTGATAAAGTCAATGATACGCTTAACTTCTTTGCCTCAAGTTTCTCTTTGTATACTCGATAGGTTAAGGTATATAATAAACAAGCTAAATACAAACAAAACTGTAATAAAACTGTAAGACTTCCTTTATTGTATAATAAACGGAATCGGATTTAATAGCAAATTTGACGCATATATATATATATATATATATATATATATATTTGCAAGTATAAGTCAAAATAATAGGAGCACCCATTTAAAAATGAATCGTCCTTCGACCATCCAATAAACGGCCGCCACGTGTCGCAACAGTGTGCTACCTAGTTGATGCGAAAGGGAAGGTATCAGTCAAGCATGTGGCAATAAGAGAGTTTCATGAGAAAATTCCGTTCTCAACAAAGCGTGATTATGTCCAACCTCTCCGACGTGAAAAGAGGGATGATAATTGGATCTTGCCTTGCTGGAGCGTCCGTGTCCAGAACAACCAACCTTGTGAGTATCTCATGAACCATTTTGCGAAGGGTTATGACAGCTTACACAAAACTGTATAAGATGTTTTCTGCGAAGCGCAGCAGAAGGGAAAAGTCAAATTTGGAGGACCATGATAGACAGGTGTTGATGAGGATAGTCGCCCGAAAATGCAAGACTGCACTGTCGCAGATAACGTCCGAGAGGAATACCCAACTTCAGAATCCCGTATCCATGAAAACTATTTAAACGGAGTTGCATGTTGCAAACATTCATGGCAGAGTAGCTATTCCAAAACCATTAGTTTTGGTGCAGAATACTATGAAGTGACGCCAGTGAGACCCCCTAAACTGGACACAAGTGCAATGGGAACAAGTCTTCTGGTCTGATAAATCCTCATTTACATTATTCCAGACCACCGGACGTATGTTCGTCTGAATAACACCGACAGAAGCATTTCAAGTTGACTACCTGGTTCCTACCGTAAAACATGGAGAGGTTTCTGTGATGGTGTAGGGTGCAATATCTTCCCGTGGATTGAGGCCTCACGTTGTCTTGAGGGAGATGATCACAGGTGATTATTATCGAAGCATTCTTGCAGATCATCTTCCCCCCATGACTCAGACTCTCTTCCCGTGAGAACGTCCTGTGTTCCAAGATGACAACGCCCCTGTTCGCATGTCTCGCTGCGTTCAAACATGGTTACATGAGCATTATGATGCAGTGGAATATATAAAATAATGTACCCAGTCACCTGATGTGAATATCATCGAGTGTTTGTGGGATTTTTTAGAGAAGAAGTCTGTGCTCGGTGTCCTCATCTCCGCACGTTATCTGAATTCAAGATGGCCCTACGTGATGAATGGGTGTGAATTGTGATGAACTTTGTTCAAGATCTTTATTTGTCAATCCCACGTCGAATGCAAGCAGTCATTCAGGTCAAAGATGACCTTGTGTGTGTGTGTGTGTGAGTGAGTGTCTAATGAAACGTTATTTAAATTAAAGTTGTTTTCGTCTAGTATGAAAAATAGACCAAAATTTAGAACACATTTCCCGACAGAAAACCATTTTCATGAAAATTTGTAATGTTGTACCATGCACGTTCTTTGATGATGCAATACTCTTAAAATTTAGGAACATTCTAAAAACTCGCAGTTTTTCACATGAACATGAAAGTTTGAAACGCAATTCAATTACATTATGTTATAAGAGATGAAATATGAAAGTCATTTTACATCAGATAATATGGATTTATTCAGGAAGAAATAAGTAATATTATATAATATGCTATTCTCTAAATGATAGCGAACTTGTAAAATTTGTTGAACGAACATTTTGTTATTGGAAAGTGTTCCAATTTCGAGTTTTATTCTTCAACATCACGCGAAGGCAGCCTAAAACCTTTCAGGGGTATCGTTTGCATAGTCCAAACGCATTTTCCCACGTTTACAGCGTGAAAAATGTGCCCGTTTCTGTTTGTACGGTGCAAAAATAAAAACTCTACGAACCGGGGGAAATTTTTTAATTGTATTTTTTTTTCTTCATAATCAATATGCCTCCATTCTTTTTAGATATTTTTAAAATTATATAATAATAACATTACTCTCCTCAAAGGGTTAAAACACGCAACTGGGGATTAATTAAACTTTACAACTTTGAGCATACTATCAATACAAATTCTAAGAAATGTTTTAAATACTTTTTTTTCAATTTCACCAGCTACATTCAAACCAAAAGAATAAATAACACGAAATTTTTGTACGAAATCATTTTTACGGCATATTTTAACACTAAAAATTCCCAAACAGTGATTGCACGTTAAAAATGTCGAGGCCCAAAGTCCTCCCGTGGGAGCGGTGTGGAAGTTAGGAGAGAAGGTGCCAGCTCAGATGTCTTCTTCGTCACTTGACCGAGATACAAAATTACTAGGTCCATCGCTAATATCCTTCGTTTTGCTTCTAGTGCGACGTTAATAAAGCCAAACAAAACCCGAACAGAGACCATGATAAGTATCTTTATTTAAAGACTAAGTATTCTTTTAAAATCCTCTCAAAACTTTAGAATAATTCATACAAAAAAATTATAATAATTATTTAGAATAATTTAAGCTGCAAAGTTTTGAAAAGCAATTTTTTCAGGCTTTCTACACACTTTATTTTACTTAATGTTCAACGACTCTAAAGAACTTTTAGGAAGACATTCTTTACAGATCTGAAAGAAAACTTGAAGATAAGGGATTCTGTTGTAAGTGATTTTAATAAATGAAGGAAAAGTAACAAAATATGTAAACCATTCCTAAGTATTTGTAACTAGTTCCTGGATTTATATGTTAAAAATTTTTAGTTAACTATTATAAGACCAGAAGTAATGAAAAGTACTCAGAATATAATTTATTTTCCTTCCGTATCCTGTATTTATACTCTCTCATTTTTTTCTGTCTAAATATCTTTAAAAGATTATTTCAGTCTAGTTTCTTCAAAATTATAAGAGCAGAAAGATTATAGAAACCAAACCAAGTTTAAAGTATTTTTTAAAATTTTGTTTCTGTTCACTTAACTATTTCTACATGAAAATACTGGTCCCTTTTCAAAGCTGTGTTGGGTAATACAAAACTTTTTTTTGTAAAATACAGAAAACTCAGAATAAGGAAATTTAACTTATATTTAAATAATAAGCAATATATACAGCACAAAAACTGCTTATCAAAATGCGAAATCAGTCTGAAGAAAAAAATTGAATAACAAAAACGCTATAATGCTTGAATGTTATGTTGAAAATAACTTTATCTCTGGAACAAACACTGTACATAATTCAATGTTAGGCTATGGAATTATGTTCAGTGATTGTTCCAGAATATATTGTGTCATGATATCTTCCTTTCAATATTAAACAGACTTTTTTCAGCAATGGGATGAAAAATCTTTACTTAATTAAAAATTTAATAATTAGACTTTAAACATTTAAATTTGCTCTTTAGCATTTAAAACAATATAATCATTTTCAAACTGCTTTAAATTCTTTTGTTAAAAAAAATCAACAATATAACAAACATGCTAAGTTTTTATTACATTCGTATTTTTCTGCTACAAAATATAGTGTTTCTGTAATGCAATAAGAAAAGAAATTCATGCGCAAAGCCATGTACAACATTTGTTCAGAAATGACAAGAAATCCACGATATATAATATTTTACTCACATAAACAATTTCGTAAGATGAAAACTTTATCAATTTGGTTTCTTCCCCTAGAACTAATCAACTAGAACAACGAAATAAATCACATCAACTGCATTATTTTCTATATTTTGTAAATCATATTATAATTTACAGAAATCATTATCAATACAGCTCAAAAATATGCAAATCTTAAATGTCATAAGAATGAGTATAACTATACAATAGCTTATTTTTTCATGGTTAATAAAAATATATAAAGTTCTCTTCCATAGGAAATAATAATACCTATGGAATAGCCAAAGATAACTCATACAAGTGTACATTATTTAGTCATAAACTCAATAGATGCATAATAAATGTAGTCGAACCCAATTAGCTCACGGTAATCGGGTCCTACAGTTTCTGCGTTAAGTGTACCACGAATTACAGTATTAACATAAATTGAATAATAATATAAATTACAACATTGATATGAGTTTTGTAAGTTACGTTTACACTCTATCGACATTATTTTCAATTCTTAAGGAAATCAAATGTACAAAAAAAGAAAATTACAAATCTGAAAATTTGACCAATGAAAATGGTTCATCTCATTGGCCGAAATATTTTAAAAATGTTTTCTTACAAAAAAAAAAAAAAAAAAAAAAAAGAGGTGGGGGGGAATGAAACATTTAACTTTCCGGAAAAAAAGAGGATTCCTATCCAATTCAAAAATTCAGATCCAAATGAGATAAACAAAAAGTATAAAAATGGTTGACTTTCTCTTAGCCCTAAACTTGCATACGATGTGTCACAAAAATAAACTTTTGTTCATCTCCGATTTTTAGAATTTTTATATTCTCTCTTTCTTGATGAAAGTCACCGTCTGCCCTTTCCGATCTGGAGCTTTCAGCTCTTCATTACCCTCTGCCTATCTTGACTCGCACATTCAGAGCGTGGACTTCCCCTGCTCTTTTTTGTTTTCTTTTTACTTTGCCGACCCTTTTCTTGGACTTGGATGGCGATCCAGTATTACGAGTGTCTCCTTATTTTAAAACTGTTTGTCCAATGTTTCTGACTCTTTTTAAAGTTTCTACTTCATTCTTGGATTTTCGTATCCTCTTTTCAAGTTATGCTTCGTTGCCACTTTTCTTTCGAGTTTGCACCGGGTTTAGTTTCCTCTCCCTTTCTTTCTGACTTAGGTTGCTCCTTGGTTGCTTCTTATGGTTTCCTACCATAAGAAGCATCCAATATATATATATATGTGTATATATATATGGGGGTTGCATAACTTCAGTATGGGAATGTTAACATTTGAGTGTTAGAATTTGACATAAAATAGAAAGTATAAACATATGTAAAAGAAACAAATCCAAATGTCGAATCAGTAAAATGAAATATTTTTCTTCCTCAAACTTAAATGGTTTTATTGCTCTTTCATCGATACATATAAATCGCATTACTGTTTTGTTTTCGTATGATCTTTTTGAATTTTAACTGCCACTTACAAGAAAAGTAGATTGTCAACTAAATATAAAACAAATCTTCGAAGAACGTGCAAGAACTTTGATTATAAAATCTATCTGAAGATAACGCAGCCATATAATTACACATCAAAATAATATAAGGAAATTCAATATATTTTAATCAAATTAATCAATTTTCCTTTTAAATATTTTAAAGCAAGTAATTAAAATCTAATTGCATTTAGTGAAAACTTCGATTTTATTTTTCAGTACTTATGAACTAAAAGCAACCTACTTTCCTTGATGTCGTTAACGAAAGCGTTAACTCTATATCTTTTTTTTTTTCATATATTGCGCTTAACGAAAATATTATTAAAAGCTGTCCTAATCATATCTTTATGTTTTCAATCTTACATGATAATTTATTCACTGTATTTTTATAAGGTATTTACCTTTTTTACGTTAAATTTTCTTTTCTAGTTTCCTAAGGCGTAGTTTTAGCTTCAAAGAAACAATGAACTTCTAATGCAAAAGTTCCAAGCTAAGCGAAAAGTCATTCCAGTAGCAATAATAGTGTACATATTCAACTTGATAAAAAATGAAATTAAGATTTAATGGCAAATTAAATAATTTCAATTATTATTTACATAGCAGTGTAAATACTATCTTTGATCGATATATCGATTATCATATATCTTCCCTTAAGGACAAATTCATTCCGTGTTATGAACAATTTTTGATCTCTATTGAATTATGTTTATAACATTTAAGAAGATTTAAATAATATTTTTTTAAATATTTCGGAATATTTTAAAGCATCAATTAAGATTTTTATCCGTACAAAATTTACAAAATTCAAGATATTGAGTATGTTGATAAACTTTCTTTGTGTTTTTAGTAAGTACAATACCTTCTATAGCTAATATTAATAGATTGAAAGTGAGGTTTTTGTCAGTTTGTAATGAATTCTAGGAATTATTAAAATTGTAACACCATCCTACTGACTCATATTCTGTGTACACGCCACTAGATGGCGCTTTCGTAAGACTAAAGAGTTTCATGTTTTTCATTCGTATCAGATAGAGAGAACGCTGTAATGAGGATTAGGTCGAAACGCCGTCAGCCAATAAATATTATTTGTGAACAGAAGTGATTATTGTGTTCTATATACTTCTTCATGTCTATATACCTCTACATGTGATCAAGTCGCCGGAGATGAGGAGTTCCAGTATTGGTTCCAAGCGGTAACTGTAACTTTCGGTTTCGGTAATTTTGAAATAGTATTTTTAGTTTCGTTTTAATAAATATACTTTCGGCTTTGAGAATATACGTTCATTTTTAATAATTTTGGTTTATAAATAATCAGGCTCTCTTAGCTGAAGAACTTGATATAAGTATTTCCACGAGTGTTAAAGTCGTCCATTTAAGAACGTTAATTGAGATAAGTGATGTTTACATAACTAATTATGAAGTTGTTGAAGTTTTAGTTGAGTCAGTTATTCAGAAGAAAATAGACAACAAAAAAAAACGGAAGCGCAGGAGAGAGAAGACAGAGAATCAAAATTAGAATTAGAAAAAATTAAATTAGCTCGGTTAGAAAAACAATTAGAACTCGCTAATTTTGAGAAAGAAACAACACGAAAAAGTGAAACAACAACATATTGCGATTCTGAGTTATCAAATTGCAATTTAGAAAATTTAATTAAAAGTATTGAAAGATTAACCGTTACAGTTCGTTCGCGTGCAGAATCGTATAATCTTTTTTTTCTCATCACTTGAAAGAGCTTTTCAAAGCAAAAAAAAGTTCCGGATAAATTTAAATCAGAAATTTTATTAAATATCTTAAGCGAAAAGGCTACCAATTTAATGGTATATTTGAGTGAGAATGACCTAAGGAATTATGACAAGCTTAAAGAAATTGTGTTAAAGGAATTTCAATCCACTTCACAAAAGGAAATAAATAACTTTCATAGAACACAAAAACTTCAAAACCAAAGCTATGTTCAATTTACGTGGAGATTAAGAGCAGCATTTGAGTATTATTGACAATTAAGTCTCCCTTCGAGTGATTCCGAAAGTAAGAATCGATGAAAGCTCCCTCTACTGGGACTCTTAGTGCGGACGAAGTACTCCAACAATACTGGTCATATGGAGCAGAAGTAAATAGTTCTCTTACAAAAGAGAAATTACAAGCTTTATTTTTCTTAATTTTTTTTTATTTCGTTTGAATTCAAGTTAGGAACTTCTTAGATGTTTTTAATCTTTTCAGTTTTGCTCTAATATTTTCAATTTTCATATATATATATATGTTTTAACAGCTATCATGAAGTTTGAAAATGACATCACTGGGTAATAAATATTTCCTCTAGACAGACTGTAAAAAGCTAGTATTGTAGAGCTGTCTGCCCACCTCGATTCTTCCCCACCTATCTCCCCCCATTCAAAACAAGAGAAAAGGAGAGTAATTTAATCACTGTAGTTCTTTTACACAGTTTCTTGCTAGCTTTTCCGGTAGGGAGGGTCCCTCGCCCTCATAAAGCAACTCAATGGATTTCTCACTCTCGTGAGGCTAAATTGCCCTTCCGTGTTGTTCAAGCGTTTGAAAGCTATGCCAAACTAGAAAGAAACTGACTTTTTCATTGCTTTAAAAATAGTCATTCTTCCCTTTAGACAACTTTTTTTACTCCTTTTTTCATGCCTTCTAATTTCAAAAAATCCGTTTCTACTATTTCATTTTTTTCAAAATCGTATCACTTAATTTATAAAAGATCGACAATGCTAGTGATATTCCAAATTTTATATATACTGATTAATTATATAAAAATAAATTTTAATATAGTAAAAAGTTCTATGTACAAAGTTTTGCAAAGAACAGATTTTGCCACCCAAAGTGAGCTTTTTTTGTAATTATTATTAAATTACTCAATTAAATATTGGAATTAAAGTAAATGATGTAATATCGAGAAATGGGCAATAGTAAACTTTTCCGATATTAAAATTAAGGGAACCAGTAAATTATTAAATTGATTTTATTTAAGCAAAGTGCAATTAAAATCAAAGCAAACGATAAATATTAAATTGAATTTTATATCAGCTACATATAATTAAAATTCAAGGAAGTGACAAATTAGAAATTGAATATATTTAAGCTGTAATTAAAATTAAATGTAATTAAAATTGAAGCAAACGGTTAAAAATTGGAAAGTGATTTCGTGCGCGAAAAGTGATCTGGTTCGCCAAAATTGTCCCAACTAAAACATTGGACCCTAGGGTGGCTAAAAAACTGAAACCTGGTCAGAACAATTTGCTATATGAAGTTGCTTTATTGTCAGTATGTGGTTGAATTAACTAAAATAATTATTAGAATGTTGTTGATAATATTGCATCCAATTCTAATTGTCCCAATAGGAAAGAAAATGTATATCAAGGCATTTGCTTTTATTAAGAGTTTGATTTTTATAACTAAAAGACACTGATTGTAATATATATTTATTTTATATTTCTATAGCTCTCGTGTTGCCTTTAGAGCGAAATTAATAAAAACTAAACAAAAAATATTATTTTTCTATATATATACACAAATGGAGGACAAAATAATACGAACACCTGTGAAATAATGGAAAATCTTTATTAATAGGGGGTTGGACCACCCTTTGACTCAAGTACAGATTTAATGCGACGTGGGATAGATGCATAAAGGTTGGACAATATTTAAAAGGATATGAAGCCATTCCTCCTACAGAACAGTCTCTAATTCCGAAAGGCTGGATGGATGTGGAAATCGGGAACGAAGTTTGGACTCCAAATATTCCCATAAATGTTCAATAATATTCAAGTCCGGAGACGGAGGGGGCCAGGCAAGATGTTCAACTTCATCGTCATGCTCTTCGATCCATGCTTGAACACACCTAGAAGTGTGGATAGGGGCGTTGTCGTCTTGAAAAAGAGGTCGCTCTTCAGGGAATATAGTCTGGACAAAAGTAGGACATGATTCCCTAGAATGCTTAGATAGTGATTGGATTTGATTCTACTATGCAAAATAACAAGTGGTTCAAGACCACGCCAAGATATCGCACCCCATACCATAATGGAGCCACCGCCATGCTTCACAGTCGGCAAGAGGCATTCAGGATTAAACGCTTCTCTGGGCTTTCTCTAGTCATAAACGCATCCAGTCTTCTGAAATACGGTAAATAATGATTCATCTGACCATATTACATGTTGCCAATGCTGTGGGGACCATCTTTATGATCTCTGCACCATTGGCGTCGCTTGAAAGCATTAGTTGCTGTCACCTAGGGTTTACGAATTGCCACTCTGCCATAAATGTTCGCAGCATGAAGTTCCCTTTTGAAGTTTTTGTTGAAATGGGGGCCTGGAAATGACTGTTCATTTCGAATGTTATCTCGGATAACAATTGTTTGTGCTTTCGGGCTACTATGCCCTTCGAGACCCATCTATCCCTATCAGCACGCTTTGACTTTCGGCCATTGTTGTGCTTTGAAGACGTCGTCTTACCCTCTTTCGTGTACACTGACATAACAGCTAACTAATAACTTACTCCATGCTAACCCCAAAAGGTTTGCTGCTTCTGTAACTGATGCTCCACTTAAACGCTCTCCAACAATCAGTCCTTTTTGGAACTCTGAGAGGTCTGACATTTCAACTTAGCACAGACAGTTCAATAGACGCATGCAACGCAGGTGACTGCGGTTGAGAGACTGATACCTTTCTCTTCACGCTCACTAGGTGACAGACTTCTATTGCAGGTGTGAAATGCGTCATACCTTTTCACAGGTGTTGTATTATTTTGTCCTTCATATGTACAGGGGGTGGACAAAAATATGAAAACACCTTGTAAAATGCATGTTTGAAAAGAAAGATTGGTTTTAATGAAATATGTAGGTGGCGCTGGCGTTTTTGACTACTAACGCCACCTATACAACTTCGTAAATGTGCTAAACAGTTCAGTTGTTGTCGAAGTACTGTTATGTGAGGTTGTCATTGCATTATGTCAGAGTTAACAGACTTCGAACGTGGGCAAATTGTTGGAGCACGTATGGTAGGTGCTTCCGTAAGCAAGGTAGCCGAGGTGTTTAGTGTTTCAAGAGGTACTGTATCGAAGATTTATTCCGCATATTTGAAAAGCGGAAAAACATCATCTGCTAAATCACAGCGCGGACGAAAGTGTGTGCTGAGTGATCGTGACAGACGATCATTAAGGGCAATTGTGACGGAAAATAAGAAGACCACAGCTGCAAAAGTTACTGCTGAAATGAATGTTGTGTTACAGAACCCTGTGAGTACCAAAACAATTAGAAGGGAGCTTCATAAACAGGGAATTTCTGGCCGTGCTGCAATTGAGAAGCCACTCATCAGTGATGCTAATGCCCGTAACAGGAAAAGGTGGTGTTTAAGTCATAAAGTCTGGACTATAGGGCAGTGGAAGCGTGTAATATGGTCTGACGAGTCTTCTTTCACATTGTTTCCCACTTCTGGCCGAGTTTACGTCTGGAGAACGCCATCTCAAGCCTATAATACAGACTGCTTGTTGCCAAGAGTGAAACATGGCGGGGGTTCTGTTATGGTTTGGGCAGCCATATCGTGGTTCTCTGCTGGCCCCATGATAACTGTGTCAGGGCACATGACTGCCAAGACTTATGTGAACATTTTGGCAGATCAAGTTCATCCCATGGTACAAACTTTGTTCCCCGATGGTGATGGTGTCTTCCAAGACGACAAAGCCCCTGTTCACACAGCTCACATTGTCCAGGACTGGTTTTCTGAGCACGAGGAGGATTTGTCCCATCTCCCCTGGCCACCACAGTCACCAGACCTGAATATTATCGAACCTTTGTGGTCTACATTGGAACGGAAAGTGCGTTCTCGTTATCCACCGCCAACATCGTTATCTGAACTTGCCACCGTTTTGCAGGAAGAATGGTATAATATTCCCTTGGCACACATACAGGAACTGTATTTATCCATTCCGAGAAGACTGCAAGCTGTTTTGGATGCCAACGGGTTTCCTACACCATATTAAGCAAAGAAACATGTTTTTTAAAAGGTGTTTCCATATTTTTGTCCAACCCCTGTATATATATACATACACTTTTCATTTACTTTTTTTACTAGATTTTATTTGGATTACTCTCATATTGAAAACAAAAGTTTTAAAATCATTACCTTAACTCAATTTTTGTTTTTAATGAAATAATTATTTATAACAGGGGTATTCAACCTTTTACGCTTTGGGAACCCTTTGAGCTTACCTTTTTCTTGAAGCAATCTCTTGATCAAAGTGCTGAAAAAATAGAATATCAAAGCTTTATCCTACTCAAATTAACAAAATTATTACTGCATCTTTTTTTTTCATCACAACATAAATTTCTTAATAAGATAATGAAGGGAAAGATATCTAATGGTGTTTTATTTGTTTTTCTAAAATATATTCTATCAATAAATAAAAACAATATTTTAAATTAAAACAAATTCATAAAAAAAGAAAATTTTAATGACTTGGCTGGGATTGTTTTTTATTTCAAAGTATTTTAACGCCTGAAATAATTGATAAAACTTGCAACCTAATGTTCTATTCAGGAACCAATCTGTTTTCTGCATTTTGTTTTTGTCGCAGCGTACAAAGAGAAAACGTTTTCTCATACATAGGTCAAAACAAATGACATTATATATTTCACGACTCTTTTGGCAATTTCAGAATATTCTTCTCTAAGGTCAATCCAAAAATGCATAATATGAACTTGACTAAATTTTAGTTTCAATTGAGCGCCGGTCAATATATCAATTTAAAAATACCGACTGAGCCAAAGAATGGAGACTAATATGTGACCTAATGTGTCTCGATTAATGTATTTGAAGCACGCGACTTTTATGAAATTTAAGATTTTGTTTTATCCAAAAAATATTTATTTATACTTATTTTTTACAAGCAAACTGCATTTAAGAATTCAAGCTTATATAATTCTAAATTAAAATTTTGAAGCTTTGATTAAGAAAATAGCGATCACTTACGGAATCCGTATCAAAATTCCAAGGAACCCTAGGTTCCGCGAAACCATGTTGAAGACCTCTGATCTATAACAAAGGCTTACAAAAATTTAAGATAATGATAGTTTTATTTTGTACAGGTAATCACTTTACAGTGTCATTAACATGACATGTATGCATCAAACACTCACAATAAAAGCTTATAAAACACAGAATGTACCAACAAAAGAATAAATAGTTTGCATGTCAAATATTTGTTTGAAGACACAAAATTTATATTTTATTCCCAAATCAAAAGCAAAGAAACTATAGAAGGGGAACAATGAACTTACAGTTTCAGGTGTCGTTACCTTTATCAAACCTTGGTTAATTTTTCTGAAGTCAATCTCAGAAAAGTACATGTTACTCTAGAACGTCATTTATGCAAACAAATAAATAACAAAATCTAACCTTAAATAAATCATATTTTTATAAAAATATAATGCTATTTAATAGAAAAAATAAGACATAAAATATGTTAACTAATTTTACGAACTTTATAGGAAAGCTATATTCTAAGATACTTCATATAATCGTAATCTACATTTATATTCAAAAAAATAATTAAATCAACTTTGAATTATAAATTTATCTCAATCAAGAGACTTTGTCCCCCTCCCACAAACACAAAGGCAGTGAGGCAGCTTTGTTTTTTCTTTTAAGATTCTGAATAATGTTATTTATTTTCAGTCATACCTTAATTCCAATTTACATATGATTTTTAAGTTAATACAGAAATAGATAAGTAAATAAATTACTTTATTTTTATATTTGTTTCCCATCAATCCAATAAAAAATATTGGGCGAAATTTATGACGATATATTTTTGAAAAATGAGTTCATTAGTGGTGAAAGCAAATATGAAATATATATTGCATATATTTTATTTCAATCTAATAAAAACTCTAGGAATTTTTTTTATTATGTTATTACTGGCGAAAGCAAACATAAAATATGCACGCAAAAACAAGTTAATTTTTGAAAAGTGCTCAGGTACGACATTTATAGGGTATAGAAAACAATAGCCCTTTAGGTGGATAATATTTGTTAGCACAGCTTTATTCATATACTCTCTATTTAATAATTTCCATTCCGCATTAGTTATCAGAGAGGGGGGGAAGCTAATTCGAGATCGAATTTTGAAAACAAAATTTGTAAGGAATGACTAATTATTAGGGTCGCAATTGGAAGAAACATGAGAGCTATTTATTGTTTTTTAAATTTGAAACATGTTGGTGGTTCTAGGAAAATAGGACTCGAACACTCGGCGCAACTAAAACATCGCTAGCCACAATATAGCGAGCATAACCATTCGCTACTCCATTCCCTGTTTCAATGCAGTAAGATAACGTTTCGTTCTTGCAAAATGTATTATTCATGTAAATTGTTCACATATCTGACAAGCAGAATAATTTTTTCTCTCTATATTCTTCATTTAATCACAAAAACTCGATATATTTTAATCTGATTCCTACAAAGGAGTTTTGAAACAATAGTAATAAATAGTCCCGCAATCTTTCTACTTAAATATGGTTAAAATGTTTTGTGGGTAATCTCTTGAATAAGTATATACAGTTGTGTCAATTGAAATAAAATAGTTACTTTTGAGGTTTAAATATAATATAAACAGTGATGCACAATAATAATAAAAATACACATGCAAAACAAACACATTGAAATAATATTTTCCCATAGCGATACGATTACAAGATTCCAACATATGTAAATGATAATAAAAAAATAATAATAATTCCTTCAAAATCCTAGTTCAAGCTTTCTACTTACAATATAATATAACAGATAAATTGAATATCAAGAAAAGCTT
The DNA here is from genome assembly GCA_019974015.1 of Nephila pilipes. Classification (NCBI taxonomy): domain Eukaryota; kingdom Metazoa; phylum Arthropoda; class Arachnida; order Araneae; family Nephilidae; genus Nephila; species Nephila pilipes. The sequence continues at coordinate 1,237,287 of BMAW01044454.1, forward strand.
TAACAGTATGACTAATATAATTTCGGGGATACAAAATGACTAAAAATTTACATTTACATAATTTTTTTCTCTTTTCCTGTGCTTCCGGAATCGAAGCTGGATTACGCATGGGCATCGACCTGGGGTATCGTGGATCAACAAGTTCCTGTAATAGACAATTGAAATAAAATAATTCCATTTTTTTTTTTGTCATATTATCCCAAAAATCATTTCCTTTAAATATTTTTTTCTATTTTATGACCTTTTTTTTACCCACATTACAAAAAGGCAATATTTTTTTCTGCAATATATAGTTTCCCCTGAATTTGATAGAAATATTGGTGATTTTTATTTATAATCATGTTTCCAAATCTATCGAATTTCTAGAAAAGAAATTTTTTGTGGTTATTGCTTCTTCGGGAGTTATGTTTTGTCAAGAGGCCGGGCATTTTACCTTAACAATTCCATCATCATCAACTAAACCATCTGGAGTGGCTGCTAAATACTTTAGTTTTGTGTGTATGAACAGTCCACAGTGGTGAACTATCAAACCCATTGAATTTTCTAAAGCCTTCCCTTCATTATTTATTCTTCATTATTTATTCTTTATTATTTATTGTCCTTTATTCTTTCTTCGGTATGCTGATTAATATAATCTTGTCTTGCTACTTTAACAGCTATTCATATAATTTAATAATTATAATAAATTTCTGCAACACAAGTTTTTGAATACAAATGTTCTAATGCACGAATAACTAAATACTAAGAGAAAAACACTTGAATTTCAATTCTGGAGGTGAAACAAAGAATGTTGCACAACAGATATACAATATCTCCACTGGTATATTCTAAACGTATCTAAAATATCAGTTGTTCATTTTAATAATTGATAAAGTAATTTGGATACTGTATTTTTTTAATTACTCAGTAAAAATAGCATAAAAAACGAAGGATTACTTTTTTTTTAAGAAATCGTGTACGAAGCTTACTTTTTAAACACTGTGAAATACTACATTGATATCTGTTTAGTAAGCTAGACAAACTTTCAACGAATATTACGCAACTGTTAAATAAAGCTTCAAAGGAGGAATTCTCAGATCATCAACTACAAAATTCCTAGAAATCGGCCGACTTTACCCCAAAGGATCATAAATCTCATTTCGTCAACGTGTCTTTACCTTGTATCCTTGAGCACTAAGGTTGGACTTTTAATTTTGATTTTCCCTCTTTCCTTGTTTACTTTACTGACTCAGCAAATTACAAGCAGCGAAATGAATTAAATTTTATAAAAAAATATGCATATGAAAAGGAAGGATTCTGTGGCATTACTTTTTTTGTCCGATTATTCAAAGTATTTTAATAATCAATTTAGTGTGCCGGATGCAAGTTTTCAGATCTTTAATAAAAATTTAAAAATACTTGAAAAAATCAGAAAAAAATGTAACTCCACAGAAGTCTTCATTTGGTAATTCTCTTTAAAATGCACTTTATTCCATGCAGTTAAAATAAATATTCTAGATATGAGACTTTAAGTAAGTAACATTAGGTAGAGAAATTCGTGGTGGCGTGTCGACGGGAGCCTTAAGAAAAGTAAGCGATTTCAGGGGAGTGTGTGGATTAATGGTTTCCGACAAATTATTTAACTCATTAGATCGTGAACTTAAAATACATATAGGTATACAGCAAGGCTAATCCTGGTTTGTACCAAAAGAATTATCAAGATGCTGTGATATTTATATATCATGAAACCGATGTAAGTGTAAAACCGAAACTAATGTGATTTCACATCCACAGTTTAGAAACAATCCATCAAAATATCGAAATTAATACAGTTCACAAAAGATTTCAAAATCGTTTATGTCAGAAGTTAAAACTTCGAAAAGTATTATTAGCAAATCGAACGGGAATCATTACCTCAATTTTTGTCCCATTTTTAAAAAAATGCATGTTAATGAAACAATTGAGATCTTGAAAAATAATCAATTATGTTTCAACTGCCTCAATCACCATTATGTCAATAACTACTAGTCTAAGTCAAACTGTCCCATTTGCAAAAAGCGACATCACACATATTTACACATTGAGAAAAAATTTAAAGAAGGTCCAATGCATGAGGTAAAAAACCAGAACGCAATCGCACTTACTGGGGCCGCGATGGGGGCTACGATGGGGTTAGATGCAATGTCTGATGAATTTTTTCCTGAGAATCCAAGGTCAGGCGATCGTTCGTTGTCGGAGAATAGAGAATCCCTAGCTTTTACTTCAAGTGTTACTACTAATAAATCTCAGATGGTTTTGCTGAGTACAGCAAAATTAATGATCGCGGATAACTTCTGGATATTTCATGAAGTGTGTGCCTTACTAGATTGCAGAAGTCAGTCATGTTTTATTTCAAAGCACTTCGCTGATAAACTTAATGTAAAGAAAGAAAAAATAAATATAGTAGTTTTTCAGGTTTAAATAAGTGCTCGTCCGTTATAAATTCTTTTGTAAAAACGAGACTAAGTGGAACTTTCGAAAAAGGAGTAGAACTTTTGATAGTCTCGAATATTACAGATTACATACTTGCTAAACAATTTGATGATAATACGTTTGAGTTAGATAATTTAAAATTTGCAGCCGTCACTTTCAATAAATCTAGTGTTGTGGATATTTTGTTGGGTTCACAAATATTTTACAAACTCTTAAAATTTGGTCAGATTAGGCCTCCTGGGACAGATATAATTTTGCAAAATACAATGTTTGGGTTCATTGCTACTGGGAATATTCCAGTAGAAAACGAAACTTCTGCTCATTGTGGGTTAATTACTGTAAATTTAGATACAATTTTGAAAAGTTTTGGGGAAATTGAAAATGTCGAGTTAGAAAAGGTAGAAAATAATGAGAACCTAATTTGTGAAGATCATTTCATGAAAACGCATTTAAGGAATGACGTTGGGTCGTTAAAATGCCTTTAAAAGAATAACCCCCGTGTTTAGGTGAGTCGAAGGGCATCACAGATAAAAGACTGAATTCGCTATGACAATGCTTGAGAAGAGAAACTGAGTATTTGAAATTGTATAAGGAATTCTTAACCGAGTATGAGATTCTAGACCATATGCAAGCAACTAACGAAATTCCGAAATGCATTATGACCCATCATGGCGTTTATAAACCGGAAAATAGTACTAAAAAATTACGCGTTGTTTTTAATGCTTCAGAAGTAACATCGTCTGGTCAATCGCTTAATCGTAATTTATATGCAGGATATGTTGTCCAAGATGATTTATTTTCTATTTTATTGTAGTTTCGGAAACACGGTATATCAGTGGTACCAATCAGTGTGATTTGCTGTGTATTTTATGGAAAAATCATAATTATGAAAATATACACGTTTTTAAATTACTCACTATTACCTATGAGACCAAGTGTGCACCATATCTTGCGACAAGAATGTTACAATAGCTAAGCAACGATGAAAGAAAGAACTATCCTTTAGGTGCAGCAGCAAGCAGAGACTTTTATGTCTAAGTGATGCTGAACACTTATCTACTGCTGAACACTTATCTACTGCCATTCAAAGCTAATTAATCAGTTTATTAAAGTCAGGTGGAATGGAAATCCACAAGTGGAGTTCGAATAACCCGTTATTGTTGAAAAAGGTTTTAGTGACGGTAGATGATTACAACTTTGATAGCCAGAACTTGGAAACTGTTAAAACACTTGGTCTGCGGCTTAAACCTAAGAAAGACACCTTTCGTTTCAATATTCAACCATTTGTAAGTTCCGTGACAAAAAGAACGATCTGATATTGCATTACTGTTTGACCCTATTGTTATTTATATTCGTTCAGTATCCCTGACAAGCGAAATCAAAGTGTCACTCATTTGCAATAAAACACGAGTGGCCCCCATAAAGGAGATGACCATCCCAAGACTGTAATTGTGTGCTGCAGAATTACTTTCGAGACTTTTAGTCAAAGTTCGAACATCTTTGGACTTGCAAGTTCGTCGAGTATATCTATACTCGGACTCAACAGTAGTTCTTTCATGGATTGCTTCGCCACCTCTAATTCTTAAAGTTTCCATAGAAAACCGAGTAAAGAGAATACAAGAAAGAACGAAAGACTTCAGATGGGATTATGTGAATACAAATGATAATCTTACTGATTTAATATCACGAGGTGTTAGTCCTGAAAAATTTCAACATCTAAAATTGTGGTGGCATGTGTCTGATTTTTTTGTCAAATATTGAGTGTTCCAAAACTCAACGTGAACATTTCACCTGAAGTGAAACAGAACAATTTCAACAAGTAGCAAAAGAGAACTGTAATTTTCAGAACAATTAACTTGGGTTTTTTTAGTGAAATTTCTAGTTTTGATTATATTTTTGATGTAATTAATTCTTATTTAAAATTAATTAGAATTGATAGCTTTGTTTTCAGATTCATCTCAAATATAAAGGGTTGCACCAAAGAAAACGGATCCTTAACAACTGCAGAGTTAAAAAAAAAACTAAACTGTTTCTTATAAAATATGTACAAATGCAAGCATTTTCTAGGGAGAAAAAAAGCTTTGATAGAAAATAAGAGAATTAAGGAATTCATTGTAAGTTGATGAAGGTATTATTCGAGTTGGTGGTAGATTGCATAACACTAATTTACCAATTGATAGGAAGCGCCCCATTTTACTTCCTAAAAACCATAAATTTACTGAAATGATTTTTTTATACTTTAATTTGAAAAATTACCATGTTGGGCCCCAATCTTTGTTATGTGCTATTCGTCAAGAATGTTGGCCTTTAGGTGGGCGCGATATTTCTTGTAAAACTGTGCATAATTGTGTAACATGCTTTAAAGCTAAACCTAGGGAGATTAATCAAATTATGGCACCTTTACTTAAAAAGAGAGAAACCATCAATCCTCTCTTTTTTAAAACTAGCCTTGATTGTTGTGGCCCATTCTTAATATAAAAATCAGAGAAAAGATGTTTATCATAAGATTTATGTTTGCATATTTGTTTTTTTTTTGTTACCATTTGAGTTAATTACATTTTGAGTTAATTACAGAATTGTCTGCAGAGGCTATGATTGCAAGTTTAAAAAATTTTTGCACACCAAGGTTTGTCAGTATATCTTTATTCTGACAATGCTACAAACTTCCGAGGTGCAGCTTCAGAAATAAAAGAATTATTTGCTTTGCTTAAAAATTTTAATGTTCTTAACTACTTGTATTATGAGAGTGCAACATGGAGCTTTATTCCTCCTCAGTCGCTTAATTTTGGAGGGCTTTGGGAGGCAGGAATTAAGTCATTTAAGCACCACTTTGAAAGAGTTGTTAGTGACCATAAACTCACATTTGACGAGTTTTTGACTGTAACTAATCAAATTGAAGCAATTTTAAATAGTCGTCCTCTCATACCTTTATCAACCGATCCAAACGATTTTAACGTTCTAACGCCTGGCCGTTTTTTGATCGGCAAGCCTCTTAATACTTTACCTTAGATTGACCTATCATCTATTGAAAATAATAAACTTTCCAAATGGCAACATTTAACAATATTTGCCCAGATTGTGTGGAAAAACTGATCCACAGATTATTTGAATACGCCACAGCAGTGATCTAATAGCATGCAAATAAAACTAATATTAAACCAGGTATGGTTGTGTTGTTAAAAGAAGATAAACTACCTTTGTGTGCTTGATCAATTGGAAGAATTGACAGTGTCATTTATGGAAAGGATAACAAAATTAGAGTAGTGCAGGTCAGAACGCCTAAGGACACTTATAAAATAAGTATTTCTAATGTAAGCATTTTACCAATTTCAGATAATATTATATGATATAGATTTTTTTGTATTAACTATTGCAGGTGAGAAGTATTATATCTTATATTTCCTCAATGCTTAAGTGATTATATTATATTGTTAAATTCAATGTAACTGATATAATTGTAACCTATAAATATAAATTGTGAGCAGAAGTAATTATTGCGTTCTATATACTTCTTCATGTCTATATGCCTCTACATTCTGATTCAAAAAATTTCTTTCTATGTTCATTGAATGTCATAATTTGATTTTGGAAAAGTAATATCAATTATTAATTTGTACAGGTATAAATCTATTGAACTAATTACACTCGTTGCTTTGAAGTGGCATGGAAATTAAAGTCATCGAAAGTTTGCTTGTAATAACATTACCTAAAAATGAAAACCTTCATCGAATTTGTATTCGCACGGCACTACCATTTCAACTTTTAGTTATATCCAGTCGTACTTTTCTATGATATGTTTAATTATAATAAAACAGAGCTGGAGTAATTTAAGTGATGATTTCAGCAACGATTAATCTTTAAGGTAAACTAACGAGTTGAGGCTCCAATAGCCCAGTGGTCATGGTCGTGACTTGTTGCCAACGGTTTCATTGAGTCGTGGGTTTGAGCCTTGATGCCACTAAAGATCCACCGTGTAGCCAGGGCTGAAACACATCAAATCTGTCGAGGTTCAAACTGCTCCTATTGGCGTGGTATATTAGTTAAGAGAATTAGGTACTTGATTAGGTGTCGTCTTTGTAACTTAACCGAGGTTCAAAATTACGAGGTACGTCGCCAATAGCCTGTTGTATTGCTTGTCAATAACAATTAATCTAAAACGCATTCCAAGTAATTATAAAAATATTACACGTGAACAAAAAAAAATACATAAACTTTTCATTTCAGCGTATTTAATATCATTACATCATCACACAACCCAGATAAATGTTGAAAAATTAAAAGCAATGGCTGATTATTCCCTAATACATTTAAGTGACTAGCAGGTCACTTGAAGGCCATCATTAAATACTGAAGCTCAGTTGAGCTTTTTGAAGGTTATTTATATTTAATACTGAGCCATCGAAAAACGGAAAACCCTTAGTACCTTCTGCAATTATTAGTATAAATGGGTTAAAGGGAACTCAGTTGCAGTGTTAATCGACTGATAAAGTGAATAAATATATTTATGTAACTGCTAAAATATAATTTTTTTCTAGAATTCAATTCTTCTGTATACAGATAGAGAATAGAATGAATTGCTTATATTCTGTATTTTATTCAATTCGGATCATTAGATCAGTAGATATTTTTTAAAATTATTAAAGGAGGATTTACTACAGTTCTTCCACATAAGCTATTCACGCTGATTATCCCATTTCTTAAATTGCGATATGATTAATACTATAATTAAAATTTATAAGCTATTAAATGACCCCCTTCAGTATCATAATGATACAAAATTAAATATTTTCAACACTATTGGAGGGAACTGCATAAAACTTCAAATTTAAGAGATTTAGGCTTGAGAAATCCTATTTTTATTCAAATAAAAAAATTAATGTTACAATTCATATTCTTTTCGTAATTGTATTTACTATTCAGTTTTTTCATAATATTGCTTTTTTGTCCTTTTCTTAGATTTGGAAAAAGACATTATCTACCTATCAGAGCAAAATAGTTTCGAAAAGTGTTGAATTGAAAAATTTGTATATATATCGGCAAAAATTTCAAATATTCGTTCAACATTTGGTCACCTATGTTATAAATACCTACAACTTAGAATATTTCAAGCAGAATCGTATTACATTTGAAATTTATGATATCTTTAAGTTAAAAATTAGATATCAGAAATCCTTAGTAGGAAAATTAAATTTTAGAAGCTAATTAACTATGTTAGCTAACGGATATATTTCTTTCATAATTTAGTCCAATTATGCAGTTGTCATTGATACCAATTTTGTTCAGCTGTGATAAGAACTATGAAAATTATTTGAGGTATCCCATTTTTTGGTAATTAGTTCTTTTATTCCACCCAAATATCTTTTGGTAGAATCAAAGCTTGAATTTTGATTCGACTAGAAGGTCATTGATCATTAAACTCTCCCTCCCAAGCATTGGGCTATCGTTGATTTAATTTAAAAGAAAAAAAAAGTATTCCTTAAAACTTAATTGCCGAGACTGATTTACCTTTCAAAATATATAAATATGTCTGAATTAAAAACTCCTTTCAAGAAAAGTGATCACCAATTGAAAGATCTTAAACAAAACACTATAAAAAAGACAAGATTTTTTCAAAAATAAAAAAAAAACAATCTTTGCTTTTCTCTGTCACTGTTTTGTTAAATATAAAATGCGGGAAGGAGTACTACATGAATTAATTCTCTTCTTTGACAGAAATTCCGAGGTCCGTTGCGAATAGCTCTTGTGTTGCTCCTAGTGCGACGTTAATAAAACTAAACTAAAATCTTTACCAGAGGTAATGAGAAAAGACGTCAATGTATTTTTATAATTATCTGGTTCTTGCACAATACCCCTTAATTGGTGACTCATAAACTACTATTTTTTCTAATCGTTGATAATTTTTTTTGAAAAACTTGTATTACTAAATTTTATTGGTTTCTGTAAATATCTTTATCAAATACTATATAATAAGTTGCTTTTATATTGTTTACTTTTATTATGAAAAAAGATGAGGCTATATGTCAAATTGCTGAAAAATTAGAATATTTTTAAACATCTTATGATAATTGTTTTTGTGTCAATATATATATATCAATATGTTAACACGTATCAATGTTTAAATAACATGAATATCTCTATTTTCTTGTTGAAATTCAAGTCACTTTTACAAATCTTAAAAAGCATCTCTTCTCAATAATCCCAAAAATTTGACCTTTGGCGATACATAGTGTCGTCCAAGAAAGAAATTCAACTTTATAATGAGCTCACATTTATAACATTTTCAGGTCTGAGCTATTTCACACCTAACCCTCTAGACCTAACCCTCTTCATTTTTTTTCTTTCTTTCTTTTTTATTTAATATTGGATGAGTTATATTGTAACAAAAAGTTTTACTAAAATTTTTAAAATGTTTACATTTATAATATATTCACTATATAAATGTACAAGATAATGAGTATTTTATAAAAATGAGTGAACAAGGCATATAGTAAAGTAAAAAAAAATGCGTAAGAAAAAATATTTTTCCAACATGAAATTCTGCTTGAATAGAAATTTACTCAAACATTACACAAATATCTAGAAATTATTTTATTTATAAATAGTGTTACTTTGTAATGTTTTTTTACAAAATTTTGCAAAATATGGCTGCAGACTATTGAAATATAGATTTCATTCCAACTTCGAATCCAACTCGTTTCAGAAAAAGAAAAAAAAAACTTCTATACTGTCTAAATAATTTTTGCTCATATTGTATTTTTGAAAGAATGGCAAGTGAATTTAACCAAAATTTATAGGATGGAGCATTTAATCTCAACCCCGAAAGATACTGGGCCATAGTTTGCTTCACTGAAATCTGAAAGCCGAGTGACACTCATGCTTAGAACGCTAAGTGATTTTTGAAAGAAAATTTCTTAGAGATTTTAGATAACTAAAAAATAAGTATTCCAAATACTTTCCAACATACATTTTTTCTAACAAATTTCAAATAGAGCTAATGAGTTTTTATGTTCTTCATCAATTTTTTTTTTTCATTCTAGTCAGCGATTTTCAAATTGAATTTTCTTATCTAGGTATAATTAGAGAATTTTAAATTCTATTATAACTTTGAATTTTTTTTTCTTTTTTTTTTGCTTAGCTAAGTCTAAGTTTACAAAAAAAATTAATGTTTCTCACCAGTACTTCAATAAATCTGGTTTTATTTTTATTAAATTTTGAATAAAAGAATGTGAATTCAAAATATTTTTTCACATTGCCTGCTTTGCATATGTTTACCAAAACTATAACAGTATCAAAAAGGCAATATTACAACATAATGATTTCTGTAAACTTTTTTCATGAGACCGTGTTTATTTTTACGCTTGTACAATGTGAATAAATTTTGTTACTTCAAACTAATAAAACAATCATGTTGCAAGCCTGGAATCTGATATTATAACTTTAACAAAGCAAAAATGATTTTCTTTTGTGTAATAATTTCAATAAATTTAAGGCATTTACTCTTTGTTTTCAAAGTTTTTCTGTTTATATCTGTGAAGTTTGTAAAATCGTTATCAATATTATTATTATTTCTGTTGTACGATGATATATAATGAAATAATTATAAAATTCACCTCCTCCTGAGTGAATCAGCCAGCAATAGCTCTAATTAAAAAATAGAATAAAAAAGCTGTTCCTTCTCACACACACACACACAGTTTCTACAATTAAATATATATTAATCTCTGCGAGAAATTTTTTCCACCAGAATAAGAATTTTAGCGCACAGTTCTATTTTTAAATTATTTTCATTTATTCCCATGATAAATACCTGAAATTCCGTCTGAAAAGAAATATCGCATGGTGCTACTAAAACAAGATTACCAGAAGTTGAAATACAAGAGTCATATGTTGCAAAATAATACAAAAGGATTGCTCACACATAGATTTCTGATTCTGTGATATTCCTCTGTATTTTTCCCTTATATATTTTTCGAAATAGTCGTAGGTAGTCTTTTCTGTGGCGAAAATCGCTTTTACTGTGTTCGGGTAAAGTAATTTGTTACGAACCGTCAGCAAATTTTCAAACATTGAGGAATGGTTACAGGCTTGGTTGTTTCAGACTGAGAGAATTCTAAATGATAAAATATTTTCCTAAAGGGCTTTTTTTCTGTCTGTTTTCTGATGGGAAAAGCTCAATTTAAATCATTGTAGTGAAGCTTAAGTGTATTGGGAAATCAAGATTAAACATTTTTCAGAATTTAAAGAAGCACTTAGGGAAACTTAAAAGAATTACTTAGAATCATCACGTGTTTCTAATTTTTGTTTGAAAGACTGAAGTTTGTTAAATGAAGGAAAATTTTCAGAGAATTATATGAGATAAAAATTTTCGAAGTACATATTAATTACGTTTTCTAAGCCATTTTATAACTCAATATCCCTATTTCTTAAAATTTTAATTACAATTACTTAATAATTTAATAAAAAAAATCGATTGATTCTGTATCCATTCATGGAATTAAATCTGTATCCTGGAGATAATAGGAAATGAGTCTAATTTTCTTAAAAATTTTACTTGAAAACTGCTTAAGGGTTTATTTGTTGTTTACTATTTACAGTTTGCTTGTTAATGACATTTTCACAGAACCCCTTAGCATTTTTATTATTTGAACTAGTTACTGACCTTTAAATTATATTTTCAGCCTTATTGCTTTCAAAAATTTTATTGGTTACGATTTTAACATAATGCCCTTAACTGCGATAATAAGTATCTTAATTAATTGCATTGATCAAAAGAGTTAATTAATGATATATAAATTCTGAAAATATCTTTTTTTTTTTTCTTTATATTTATGTATAAGTAACTCCATTGCCCGCAAACTTAAAAAACAATTTTTTATTAGTAAAGTCACACAATTTTTAATAGAAAAAAATGTATTATCATTTATATAAAAAGAAATTAATTTCTAAGAAGATGTACCTATTAGATACTTATATTTAAGCATACATCCTAATTATGAGAGAGAAATAATATCATTTAAATATAAAAACCATAATATAAAGAACCTGGATAATGCATATTTTAAAAGAGTTTTGAATATGAGAATAAAAAAATAAATATAGATAGAAATATACAATTCATCGAAAAATATATTAGTTCACCAGCAAATGAAAAGCATATTTTATTAGTTCTTTAAAAAAGAGAAAGGTTATTACAAAGGTTTGTTTTTTGTAATATTAGAACAAAAAAGCTTTTCACTTGATCGAGACTCAAAATTACGAAGTCCGTCGCCAATAGCCATCGCGTTGCTTCTAGTGCTACGTTAATAAAAACCAAATCACCGACCAAGAACAATTAACTATAATATATGATAAGTAAAGGGAAGTTTTGTAACTATTCACAGATTTCTTCTGTCTAAAATTTATCATAGAGATATACAAAGTATTTATATCAAAATATTAATTTTTCAGAGATTAATTTCTATCCATTTTTCGCTGGAAGTATCGGTGTTAGCACTGAAATACTTGAGACATTTTAAAGACGAAAAAATACATTTATTAAAAAAAATTGAGCAAGTCTTGATTTTTTTAAAAAAAAAAATGAATATATGTGTCCATAAACGTAATAAAAAACAAAAAATTATCTCCCAAACTTTACTTTTTAAGACGTTAGATACCAGAAAATTACTTTCTATTCCCATTAGTACTTTTTATGTGATGCATCCATTAAAAAAACTTAAATTTAGTAAATTTATGGAGATTACTTTACACCAGTGTTTCAAGATATGAAATCTTATCACGGAAGGCCATACATCCTCACTTTCATTTTTAGATTTCTTTTCATTTGATTTCATTAAAAAAGTCTCATTTTTTTAATTTGAACCTATAATAATTCTTGAAATAAGTAAATTTATGGAGATTAAATCTCATATAACCCCACACTTTCTATAAATATCCATGGCATCGACAAAAAGTTACAAAAAGCTTCTAATTGACCTTTCGCAGGCACAATGAATATTTATGAGAATTGAGTGCATTGGAAGATGATAATTTTTGTCACGGTTATGAAATCATCCCCATCATCCTCTCAATACTTTTTCCTTTAAGTATAGAATTAAAAAGGTAACATCTTATTCTAAGTGTAATAACACTTAGAATGAGATAATGCACTAATTACAATTTCCCAAGAATATTGCCCTATATGTGGTAGTGAACCATAATGGCTAATGGTTATATATGACTTTCTCTGTTCTTTGGATTGATTCATTTAGTATGATTTTATTCTGCTCTGTAGATTCTTCCTGTAAACCTGAATTCATAGCCCAAAATCGTTTTTGCAATTCTATGAGAACGAAATATGAATTAAAATTTTAACTTTACTTGTAACAGTATTCTTAGATGTGGTAGGGCGAAGTACTCCTATAGCCATGAACTATTGAATTAAAACTATCATCATTTAATTTTAATAAATAACTTTTTTATTTTAATAAATAAAATTTATTTATACTCAACAGTAAGA
>BMAW01044454.1:1254839-1356278 GCA_019974015.1 Nephila pilipes
ATTAAAATACTGCTTTAAATCAATTGCTATATTTATACTATGAGAAAGTGTGTGTGTGTGTGTGTGTGTGTGTGTGTGTAATTAGTTTCATAAATAAATAATATTTATGAAAGCTAATTATTTAACTAAAACTATTTATTAACTAATTATTTTTCTCATAGTATAAATATAGCAATTGATTTAAAGCAGTATTTTAATTTGCTTGCATTAAATCATTGTAAAAAAAGGTGCTCATTCTAAAAAAACTTTTTTCATAGCGTATTGATAAGAACCATTCTATAAATGCGGATATAACTTAAGCATTCAGAAAATAGTTTTCAAATTGAATGTAATAAATCTTCAAAACACTTTAAACATATTAATATCATTAAATAAATATTTCTACATTTAGACATATTTAATGAGAAAGTAATATTTGGAAAATTCATTCGTAATAAAAAGAGCAGATGATGTTTGCAATACACACATATTCAGAAAGAGTAAAAGATGCACATGATGAACACTTGAGCTTTAAATTTACTATTGAAAAAAAATCAATGATATTGAAATTGTTAAATCTGTATGACAATTTTCAGCACGTCTTATGACAAGTTTTTACCCCATAAATATCTTAATTTTATATTGTAAATAATAAATGCTTTTCAACATTTTCCCTCGACTTAGTCATCTCATTTCCGAAAAGTATATGATACAGTAACATTTAACTACTATCAAAAAATTCGAAGGATTCCAAACATTTGCGATATTTACAAAACTTAAGTTTTGTTGGTAAACTGTATAACTTTATACACTTCTCAAGCTTTTGAATGTATGTTTTCTTAGTGTTTGTGTGTGTTTCGAACATGCTATCTTGACCTTTCTCTGCAGTGATATTTCCTTATAGTGTTTGTAAGGGTATTATTTACTATTAATTTTATAGGCTTCATCTGCGTAACCAATCATTACAAGGGCGGTATCCATAACGTAGCACGCAAGGAATAGAAAATGTCAAGTTAGAAATAGCTTATATATAAATGTCACACACATTTCGCTACCATAAGTCAAAACTTTCATGGAATTTCATTCATCTATCTAGCTAGCCTTTTTAACAGACTCGTTTTTTTCCCTTCTCATGCCCCTTGCATTTTACTATCTGAGGGAGTGGAGGTCTAGTTTCTTCCATCTACTGTCTGTTCGTTATTGCGTTATTTACGGTATATCCATTAGATTCACCATGGACAATGAAAATCACTTAGATGTACTTTTTCAGTTTCTTGTGAATCTTTTGGCATACTTGTGTATTTTAGTATCATTAAGAAAGCTATTTCTTTATTTACTATATTCGTCATCAATCCTTCTAATAAAAGTTGCTTATTAAGCTAACTTTAAATGCACCACTTTCATCTGTTGCCATAGTAATATGCAGCTTCAATTTAGGAGCTCTACTCATCAAATTTTTTTCATCATATTTGTTTATTTCTTTATTTCGCCTGGCTGTAATCTATTGAAAAAAAAACGTATTTTGGAAAGATGGCTCTTTTATGAAGATAATTAATGTCTATCATGAATTTCACACTTTAATATATTCATAATTATGATAACAGGTTTTTTTTTTTTTTTTTTTTTTTTGGCTATCAGAATTGAGATCATATAACTAGCTTTAACAATAGAATCTATTTTTTTTATTTACAATTTCTTTAAACTTTGCTGAGAAAAGAGATTTTTTTTCTAGCTCCTTTAATTTGTTTACGTTACACACACATTTCCTCTTATTATTATATATTTCCCAGTCTATTTTTCTACAAAATTCTATTTCCCTTAAAAATAGAGCAAATATACTTAGAGTTTATCTCAACAAAAAGTGTAGTCATTTATGCAGTTTTCAATAAATTATCTTTCTCCCTTCATTTTCTTATTCGATTTTTCTGAAGACACCTTAAATGTCATGCTAGTACTTTGAAAAAATAAATTTTCAATTAGGAAACATGGTTTATAATATCAAAAATTTTAGGAAATTGCATTTGGTTGTATTTTGACCCATCCATTCAGAAATCTTATTTTTGTAGACCGGTTTATTTCTATATAATACATACACACACACACACACAAAATCAATAAGGAAGAAATGTTATCAATAAGCACTTTCTTTTAATCGCGAAAATCATCACAGTTGGTCGTAATATCTTCAAACATCTATTGCGTGTGGTAAAAGGAGGAAAGAAGAAGGTGAAAGAACCGTTTATTATCTCAAGAAGTAACAACACGCATGGATGGCAAGTTTGAATAAATACGCACCTGTGCATGATCAGTGCACATGTAATGATAGAAGGAAATACAAATGTTTTGGATTTATTTTACAAATTTCGTATCAAATACCGAATTAATTGCAAAACTTCATCACTTATAAATTGCCAGCCCACTGCAATAGTATTTGTATTATTACAACATTTGCCTCTACGGCCATAACTTTTTTATTTGTCACCCGATTTTCGCAATTGTAGTACCTGAAAGCTACATGTACCTTCTATATAATTCACTACTCAATTTGTGATATAGTCCCCATATCTTTCCCCGTACTTGCACCAGAGCGTAACTAGTAACTTGAAAAGAGTATATAACTCAACAAAGGAAAATGTCGGTGGTTGTTGCCACACAAGCGGAAAATAATTATTGGGGTGCATAACCCTCACGGGCCTTAATCCCCAGTTATGGTACTAAATTATAGATGAGACTGAACATTGGTTTTTAGCTTTCTCAGGAGTTAAAATAAAAGTATAACAAAGGCTTAGTTGCCATGGAAAAAAAAAGAAAAAAACGAGCAATGCTTGATTATTAATTATTAAAAGTTAAAAAAAATATCTATAAATTATTAATAAGAGTTAGTTTTAGAATTGCTTAATATTTTCTATAAAGTTGTATTAATATAGTTAAGAATTTAACAATTTTACAACCAGGCTTTAATGGTTTCTTTCCCCCTTGTAGTCAAAATGAAAATGACGTTCTTTAAGGCACTAGACTATCTTTGGGAAGAGATGAAAGGTCGAATGTAATGAGGCCTCTCTGCTTCAACTTCATTTCTAAGTCATCGCCATTTTCTTCAGTTCTCAGAACGATGACGGCTCATGACATAGAAAACAAAATACCTCATATAGAGGATACGTGTAACTTCCAGATACAATAAAAATTGTACAAACAACAAAATTATGTTGGAAGCATTACTTTTCAATCACTCGCTCCCTGTAAATGATACCTCAAGTCACAATCTCACAAATAGCTTGTAATCTTACGATTTTTTGTAGGTCATAAAAATCGTCTAAGACAGAGGTTTCAACCTGGGTTCCGAGGAACCCTACAGTTCCCTGGAATTTTGACAGAGATTCCGCAAAAGATCACTATTTGCTTAATCAAAGAGACAAAATTTTAGTTTAATTTTAATTTTTATAAAAGCTTGAATCCTTCAAGTCATTTTGCTTGTAAGAATAACTGTAAAAATATTTTACGGATAAAATAAAATCTCAAATTTCGTAAAATTCACTTGATTCAAATATATTAATCGAAATGCAATAAGTCATATGCTGGTATTCGTACTTTGGCTCAGTTAAAGAATTTTCCACTTATTTGTCACTTATTTCACTATTTTCTAGGTATAAAATAAAATTGAAGCCACTCTTTTAAAACAAAAATTTTAGGAGATTGCATTTTGAAAGATAATATTGAATGCTTCCCTAATTTACATAATATTTTATTAGACAGTAACGCTAATCTCGATAAAAAATGTAAAACTTAGCATGATCCAACATTTATCAGATCCACAAAAATCATTTCTTGAATATATCCCTGTTCAAAAAGAAAAATTATCTTCGATTCAAAAAATTATCGTTTATTAATTTGTTATTATGTAAAATACTGTTGCTTTTGTTTATTATTCATATATGCTTTAAAAACAAAACAAACATTTGCAAACAATTCCATTCATTATTTTTAAGGTGTTTATACAATGTTGTAAATTTGAGTAGGATAAAGCTTGGATACCTTTTTTTTCTGCACTATGAAGAAGAGGTTTCTTCAAGAAAACGGTAAGCTCAAAGGGTTCCCCAAAGTTTAAAAGGTTGAATTTAAAAAAAAAAAAAAGTTAGCACTAATTAATCAATTTTATCAAAAGAGAAGAGCATTTCAAAAAAATATCGTGTTTTTTTTTAATTTATTTTATTTTAGTGCGAAATTTTCAATGTTAGAATATTATGATATGTAATAACTAATGCTCGTAATCTCAGAAGGCGATCTGTTAGTAAAACTAAATTCGTTGCCAGTATTGTTCAAGACGAGTAATGGGTTAGGTTCCTGAAAGCATTTCAATCCAATAGCAGCATATTAAATAGAACAGGTATCAATTATTAGTCAAGTCCTTAATTTTACTGAATCATAATTCTAAATTACGTTTTCCATTGCCAGTATCTATCTAGTACGAAGTCAACAAAATCGTGACAAAAAATATCTCTTATTTCTAAGCTATTGAGGAACAAATATATCTTATAAGCCAATACTGTAGTACACATATACTTTTAAATAAAGTGACATTAAAAGAAACTCTTATCACGGTAGAAAATAGTCATACCTTTAATAAGATTTAATTTCAATTTTTCTTACCAATACTATCAAGAAAGCAGTAATTTCTATTATGTGCATTAGTTCAGATTCACCTTTAATTTTTGATTCATACACAACAAGAAAAATGAAGAGATATTTAATCTAATTTTAACTTGAAAAAAAAAGCAAATATGAAGTAAATATTTCATTGAAAATATTATGCTGAATAAATTAAGTTCTCATTTAGTTCAAAAGGAAATTCACAAAGATAGATGAAAATAAATTTTTCGTGAAATAAAATAAAATCTAAACTACATATATTTTAATAAAAACATATATCATGTATAAGTTGACCAGATTTTAACATTCGTAAAGCGGGACATCATGAATGGGGAGGGGGATTTCTTGATTAAAAATTTGGTACCTAAATAAATTACTTACCTAAATCATCTGAATAGTTGATTTGTTGGCATCACCTGTTTGACTAATACTAGAATGCAGTACGATGTGTATTGTATGAAAGACAGTTACAAAACACATAATACGAAGGCGTTACTTCATGGACGACCAACAAACTCTTTACACCCTGACCCTTCTCCTCTCTAAAATTTCCCTCCGTTTCCAATTTTTATATAAGATGTAATTCCTTTGCAACAATATTCCAAATGATGTTAAATCGCTAGCGAAGCATGTCGTCATAAGAATAAAATCTGCGGAAGTGTTCAAAGTGTTCTCTCTTCATTTTACAGCTACAAAATGTTTTCGTCGCTGCCAAAGCCGCAAAATGTTACTGTTCATTAAGAACAAACAATGGTGATCGAGTTCTAACTACTGATCAAGGCAAACTTCGATAAGCAGATCCTGATAATCAGTTCTCAACAATTATATTTATTACTAAAGTTTAACTTTATAAAATTTACAAAAATAACATAAAGCTCAAATCCTGGCGAAATAGCCGTATGGTAGCATAAAAACCGTATATTCCCTTCCCGTTCTCCAGCCGTTCCCTAGCTTGTCGTGCATTCTTTCTAAAAATCGGGACTTCCTTAAAACCCTGCGGGACGCGGGATAAATTGTTAAAAAGCGGGACGTCTGTTCACCCTAAGTATGTAGCCTTTGAAATTTGTGTCATAACATCCCCTTGATCACACTTAACACAAATATCTAAAAGGCAAACCATGCCATATTAGTAAAGTAATCAGTCGAGATTTTCGTGGCCGCTGATTTCAAATGAAATCGAGAAATCGAGTCAAGAATTTGTTTTGAAGTGCCACCAAAGACCTTTTGTGTAATATAATTCGGATTGCTAGGCACATTAAGTAGAACTGTAGCTTTAATTCCGCATGAAATTTCATGTGGTAGGTTTGTGACGCCCGCCCGACCCGGGCGTCCTCTTGTGCCATCACTAGATTCAATTATTAAACACTACGACACAAATAATTACAGAATCACCAAAACAACTTTCAACTATTTATTAGTATATATTTACTATAACAGAAAAGATTGTGCTCTCTCGGGTAAGCTTTCTAACACCTTAATTCAACCCACCAATAGTAATCTAACAGACTCTTACCAATAGTCCTTCCTCGACTGCAACTCAGATTCTGGAACAACTGCTGCAAACACTAGGCAAAATCTCGAACCCTCTACTATAAACTTTAATTCCTCCTTTCTCTTATCTGACACTTCAGCTTCACCTCATCTCACCTATAGCTTCTCTCTCAGATTCCCCTTCAGATCCCCTTTCAGTCGTAGTTTATATATTTCCAAACCTAACAACTTCACTTCATTCCTAACTGCTTTACATACTAACTTTATGCATCACGTTTCATTTTTGGTTGGGCAAAGGTTGTTTAGCGAAAGCTATCAATCTCAATTGAAAGTCCCCAAGGTTAGTGAAGAGAAACTGCGAATAGCCCAATGTCACAGGTTGCCGAGGTGATTATTCTATTGTATATCTAGTCCAATGAATATGGTTTAAAATTGAAATTTCCATTGCCAATAATCTACCTTTTTAAAAATTCAATACTTAAACATATGTTAACATTATTGACTGTAACTCTAATCATATCTAAGACTATTATTTCTTTACTTTCTTCTATATTTTTAGCAAGTTAGGTGGAGGTGGTAATTAAGATTATTCTTTTTATATTACAGGAACTTTAGTTTAAAATTTTCATATCCTCTCGTATTCCACCTTTTCTTATTTATTCATAGTGTACATTATCCTAGTAAAGCTAAAATTTAAAGAAAACAATTAATGATATTTGCATTCAAAGAAAAAAAAAGTATATTATTTCACTTTAAATGAAATGTTAATGTTATGTTGTTTTGTGTCGGATTTTAAGAAATATACTCTTTATTAAATATTAAGCATATTTGTTAATTAATACCAATTACCTTTCTAATCGGTCTTTTAAAGCCTTTCAATCTTCATTTTATAAATTATTTTATATATATGCACTTTAATTTATTAATTTATGAAATTGTACATTACATTATTATTATAATTTATAAAATTATACATTACATTATTATTAAAATTTATAAAATTATACATTACATTATTATAATTTATAAAATTATACATTACATTATTATTATAATTTATAAAATTATACATAACATTATTATTATAATTTATAAAATTATACATTACATTATAAAATACATTACATTAAGTTTTGAAAAATCGAAATGCTTATTTTTATACATTTCATTTACATTAAAAAAAATAAAAAAAATATGTTTCTTATTCATTAATAAAAAAAATATAAATCTATAGCTTTAATTTTCTTGAAATATAACTAGTATTTTACAGATACATACATTCCTTGAAGCTTTGTAATGAAGATTTTGCAAAGGATAAAAATTTTGGATGAAAATAAATTTAAGTAGGTCTTTCTATTCCCTTTATAAAAATGTATCTCTCTCTTTTTTTCCCTTTTAACATTTTTGGCGTTACAAAATCAACAAAAAATGTCAATATTCAAATAAACAGAAACTTAAAATATATATAAGAATGTACTTGAATAAAATGTGACTTATTTATGTCATTATAATATCTTATAATGTAATTTTACTTACATAGAATGTTTAATGAAATTTATATCAATAACGTATAATTTTCTCGATAATTACATCAGTGTTTAATCAACTTTATTATTTGAACATGTTTTATTGTTATGTGCATCTATAAACATATTCTACACCAAGCAATTATTAGATAATTTCAGGCAAATCAAAAACACTCAGAACAATAAATGTTATCATGAGTAGTAGATATCAAGTAAAACGGTTTTAATTAATTCTTCTCTTTTCTCGTGATATATTTTTAAAAATCATTCTTCCAACAGTTTTTGTATCAGAAAAGCATCAAATTATAAAATGAAGATTTTTTTTTTATGTTTTTTAAGATTTTAAGAAAACATTTTATCTTCCAGTCCCACACTGAAATGCAGTTCAAATAAGGAAGAATTACCTTCAAAAAGTAAAGGAATATTTCCTTCAAAAAAAATGTGAAATGGCCTAGTATTACCCTTATGTAGTATAAGATCTAGAAATATGCATAATGCTTCAATCTGTTCCACCAAAGAACAACATCCAAAATTAAACTAAGCTTAGAAATCTTTATTGACTATGTTTTTTCAAAAGTTTATAAGCAATTTACTTTCTCTGATATAGTTAATAAAGACATTATTAATTCCTGTTCGGGTTTTTTTAATTTTGTCTTCCTCAAAAAGTTAATTAAAATGTGTCTTAAGGCCAGAAAAATAACTTCAGCATTTTTCTTTTATATGATAATTTATTTACCGTGTTTTCCAAAGTGTTTGACAGTTTTAAATTTTTATTCCTTTTCTGCAGATCAGGGGAGCAATTATCACTACGGCGGATCGAGAATTTTTAAATAAAGGACAACAGTTTTATAGAAAAAAATGTTTTTTCGTTAAGAGACAAGATGCGTCACTTAATTCTCAATAGAAAAATAAAGTTAAGATTTAATGAGAAAATAAATGTTTAGGTAAGTGATTATACTGTAGCACACACAACTATATAATATATCTCGTATTCTACATTTTCACAATTGCAGATAGTATAATCTTTTCCAGACGGGAAAATTCATTTAGTATGTAAACAAAAATATATTTAGTCATATATAGATAATATATGATAAGCATTATTTTTCATAATGCGATTTTATAGTTTAATTATTTCTCTTATTTTAGTTGTGGCTTATAAATTAATGTAAAAAAGTTATCAATAATTCATAATTAAATATAGACCAAACAGTGTTGTTAACAAGACAATAAGACTCTTAAGATAAAGACATTTCATTGTTTTAAATCAGAATTGCATATTTGAAAAACTTAATTTGCTTATAGATTTTCTCTAATAGTAAAATTGACATTGCACAATTATACTTACTGATCAGTCAAAATTAAAAGCGAGAATTTCCTGTAATGTTTTATTCACAAACAAGAAAAGGTATTAAAACTATCGTTAATCTACTTTCAAAAAATTAATATTTAAAAAAAATCGAATTTTTTAATATTCGAAAAGAATTTGTTTGATATTTTTAGGTACATCTCAATGATTAATGTATTTATAATGGAAATTTTCAATATTTTGTTCATACTTTTGTACTTAGTATATATTTATTTTATGCATTTTAAATGTCATTTTTGATACTACCGCGGTAGCCAAGTGGTCATGATCGCGAGCGAATGGCCAGTGTTGTTTCCACCGAGTCGTGGGCTAGTGCCCTGATGCCACTAAAGACCCGTTGCATAACGGGGATGATGCATGTTAAATCTGCCCATGTTTCAAATCTTCCCGTGACGTGATGTGGTAGTTTGGAGAGTGACATGTTAGTTCAGGTGTCGTCCTCATCGCTTAACCTAGGTTTAAAATTACGAGGTCTGTCTCCCAAAGTCCTAATGATGCTTCTAAGTGTGTTGATACTAAGTAATTAATCCGATTTTTGGTGTATTTAAACACAATAAAAGGAATTATTCTCCTTAAATCCTTGATTCAAACTGCATTTTATTGAAATAAACATATTTTTATTACATTACATATTTATTGTCTATTACCTTAATTTTAAGCATTTTTTTAGAGTTCAGAAATTATTAATTCGAAATCCGTGTCCTTATATCATTATCTTTTTCAATATTGCTTTATAGATTGAGTGAATGGCAGAAAATAATCGTTTGTTCTTAATGTTTCTATTAATAGCTTTTCTGTATCATAATCGATATTTTCTCCAACTTCTTTTGTTTCTGAGAAAACTCATCATGACGATAAAATGGATCTATCATTTTGTAAACATATTATTTCTAAAGATATTCTTGTGAACTCAAAATAAAACACATTTAATTTGAGTTATCAATTTATGTGTAAATATCGTTAATGTATAAAATCCATTCATTATTAATAATTTATTTCTTATATATCAAATACTAGTAACTTTTGTAGCTTTTGATCTCGTTAACTAAGATTCAGAATAAATAATTAATGGTTTCCTTTACATAATCGTATGTTTCAAATTTGTAATACAACCAAGAGCGTTATTAATATAGTATATTTTTTAACTGAATAAATTTGAAATTTTTCAAGATTCGATAGTTTTCAAAATAAAAATAGAGTTCCATTTTGATTTTATTATATTCTGTAAAGAATTATTTTGATTTCCTAGATCCACATTTCTCAAACTGGAGGCCAGGAGTGTTTGTCAGGTGTGATGGGGCTTATATTCAAGAAATATCACCTAAAAGTTGCAAAATTATTAAAGAAGACATGAAAATACATAAAGGTTAAAAGTTAAATTATCTTCCCTAGCTACTGTGCCACTCTTGCAATGAGATAAGAATAATTTTTGTAGAGTACAACCAATCATTTACATAAGTTTGTAAATGTTACAGTCTATAAGTAAAGTTATGTTTAAATTTTATGTGAAATTTGATACATACAGTTGTAACTGTAAGCCTGATCACGCAACTATTTATATTTATATTTGTAGGTTATAACTATTTATATTTTTATTTGTTATTTAGTGTGTATTAATATTTTTAGCATAAAATAGACTTTGTATTTCTGTTAAGAAATAAAATTTATTTTTGATAGTGTGTTTCACTTTCATGACGATTCTGAAATATTTCTTACGAATTGTTTTTTAAGCAATGTATCCTTTGCTAAATAAAATGTACGGGGAATAAAATTTTAACACCATGGAATAAATCTTGACGTTGAGCATTTTTTGCTTACATTTTTAACGAGAGAGTGAAAGAAAATAGTCCAGGCGCAACAGTGAAATAATCAGTTTAATCTTAAATTCGTGTAGGGTCAATTCTTTATTCTTTTTTTACATTTTTTTATCGATGGTAGAAACATCAAAAATGCAAGTTTCGGAATGGAGATACTCTTTTGAAAATTGCAAAAAAGTGCGGAGTATTTTTTTTCTTTTTGCTCTCGCCAATAATTACCGAAATTTGTTTAACGGTAAATTTGTTTTTAGGCTAATAATTACAGAACAATAGGTAGGCGAATCTTTAAATGTTGGCACAATTCCGGCAAAATCAATTAGTAGCTACGAATTTATCGCTTTAGCTTTGTTGAATATTTTAGCTTTTAACCGCAAAGGTTTGGTAACATAGTTATTGTTAGGGAACTAAACAAAGATAAAAATCCATATTTTTAGATTTTTTTTCCTTTGGAAAGAACCTTAGTTCGTTATTTTCTAGACATAAACAGAAAGATGACATAAACAGCTGGAGGATGAATCAATTTCCTTCTGACCCAAAACAATACCATATTGGAATGACTAATGAAAAATTTCAAAATCCGCTTGAATTCAGCGAAGACAGAAGTTTAAAACAGGAATACCATAAAGGAAACCTTCTGGGTTCAAATGTATTTGAAAGCAGCTCTGTTTATAAGACTGCAGTGGAAAGACTTACGCGTTTTATTTGAACTTATATCTGTGAGTCTGCATTTTAAATTTACGTTTAAAAAAAAAAAACCAAATACTGGAATAAACTTTTTAGGGATAAATGATTTGAGGGTAAAATTAACTTATCTTCCCATAATGAAACAATCAAAGGAAATGATGAAACAATCAAAGGAAATGATGAAACAATCATCCAAATAGTTTCATTTATGACACTGATTACAAATTAGCATAAATTTTTGACCATTTTTTCTTCTTTTATGTTGTATTGAAACAACTTTAAGAGTAATTATGCCACGATATTTTTAGCCCGAAAGGATGCTGCAGCGAAACAAAATTTGTAAACCGCTGTCCTAGACCACTTTCAATTATCATTGTCATTTGCATACTAAATAATGGAAAGATAAAATAAACCAATCTTGATCTAAAAACTTATTTTTAGAAGAATTTTTCCATGTTATATGGTTTTCTAAAAAAATAATAAGAACCTACAAACTCTAATTTTCGCACTACTTGTTAAAGTTTTCTTCTTAATGTCATTTAAAAATATATTTAAGAAAAATTGTAAGTGTTATCCACACTCTAAACCACAAAGCTATTAAAATTCAAGATCATCCCAATCTAATTCTTTAACAAAAAAGCAATAATACTTTTTAACTTGAAATTTACCATATGACTTTGCCACTTAAAAATGAATTATGCTTCAAATAACTTAATTCAATAATTTTTATTCCTTTTAAATTTAACATAAAATACATTCTTTTCCTCTTCATCAGATTTATATAGACATTAATGCTGATTGAAAATTGTAATCAAAACCGCAATAAATTTTGATAAGGCATATAGCAAATTATACATTCCTTACTGAAATACATCTAAAATTTCTTTAAAAATAGATTACCTCAATCACGAATTTTTAAGAAAGATTACTTACATAGACTATATTAATCTGATATGTTAGCATAAAAGATACCATTCCTTTCATATATGTTTATTAATTTTGAATTTTATAAAAGTATTTTTAATAAATTTGTTTTAAAAGTATAGAAACTTAATTCATTATACCTCAGAAAGAATTTATCAGAAATGTTATACTTTAATGGATCAAATCTACTCTTTTACATTGAAATTTACTTATATAAAGTAGAAAGTTTATTACTAAAGTTTGAACATTTTTGTCGAGGAAATAATGAAATTATTAATCACGTAGTGCTTCGAAGTAAGACAGATGAAAAGAAATTAAGCAATTCTTGAAATCAATGACAAATGTTCAAAGAATTTAAAACTAAAAATTTTCTAACCTGTTTGTGCTTAGATTTATTTTTTGAAAAAGCTTTCTAACATCAAATGCCTTTCACTTTCTCGGAAATTTCAGGAAGAAAATAGATTTTGAATCTGTAAAGAAAACTCAATTTAGTTTCAAAATTACATTTATCCCCATTATAGATCACAAATATGTATTTTTTTAAAATTACACCAACTTAAATTATTCAAACATTAACCTTTTGATATTTCAAAAATAAATCAAAAGAGTCATTAAGAATCATTTTTTTTTCAATTCTACTATAAAAGAACAAAGAAATAAAAAGTAGAAAAAAAATAAAAATAGTTATTCAAAAATTAAATGGCCTTTTCTTAATGACTATTAGAATTCATTAATTCATCTATCTCCTGTATTTAATATGTTCGACAACTGTTTTATTTTTACTTCATGTCTTTAATTTAAACATTTATCATTGTTGTATCTACTACATAAATTAATGCATGATAATCTATTCCATTTAATACTCCTTAAGTATTTTTCTTTTGTATAATGATCTTTTCATTATCTTCTTTCTTAATGGAATCTTTACAGAGATGAAGAACCGCTAAAAGGAAAAACCACTAGATACACCTCTTTTAGAACTTTCTATATGTAATTTACAAAATTTATACTTTTCTAAGAAAAATTCTTAGATATAATAAAAATTAAGTTATAGGATTCGAAAATAAAGACCAATTTGTCATTTTATTTAGAAAATGAAAGTCAGATTATATATATATATATATATATATATATTCAATTACAATTTTTAAATGATTGCTTTTGAGAATGATTCTTATATATATATATATATATATATATATATATATATATTTCCTTTTTATTAATCCTTAAGTTTTATCAAACTCGAATAAAATTGTAAATAATTGTAAGAGATACAGTTACTCATTAGTACTCAACCAAATATTTGTATCCACTTCATTCATGCTTTGAGTAATTATGTCAAAACAAATTAATAATTTCGAGCGGTTAGCTAGTTGCGTTCTTAATCAAATATTATAATGATGGATTCTACTCTTATCTTCGTGACTCTAAATTGTCGATTTTAAATCATTATATTCGGTTCAAGTAGACTTTAAATGCTGTGATCGGGGTCAGGCATTCACGCTTAGTATATCTCCTCTCAGTTACTACAGCCAATAAATGTAGTGCACTCCTCAATCCTGTACAGTATTCTTCTTATACAGAAAAATTCATTTACATAAATCAGGTTCTTTCACAAGACAAGGTTTTCTTATTAAACGTCATAGTAAAGTAGCCCTTAAGTTTAGTCAAAGTCCGTTACAAGGTTTTAAATTTATGTTAATATTTCTTTATCTCTTTCAAGCTCCCCAAATTTAACTGTGTGTCGTACTACATTACGGTTTTTATTTACAATTTGTCAGATTCATATCATAATAAAGAATCTGTAATAATTTGCTTAAATTTTAAGCCAACTGATTTGTAAATTTAATGAATATTAAACAGTAAAAATACCATTGGAGCTATCACTGGTCATAAGAGATCCTTTGGATTAAATAAGTACTTGAAACTTATATAATATAATTGCATAGTTCTTAGAGATATGCATTGCAACTGCAGAAAGTTCAGTAGAAGGTCGTTACCCTTTATTCATGGGTAATAGATAACTACAGGAAAAATGTAGCTGCATGGGAAGCTACACGAAGCTGAGAAATAAGAAATACAGAATGTTTCTTCTACTTATACAAATGATGAAGAGATGGCCGAGCTTAAGTATACGTCCAAGACAGAAAACGCTGATGAAACCCAAGCTCTTAATGCTTCTGTGTCTGCAGTAGTTGATTAACAATCTTATTTTCTTCTTGATTCAATGTCTACTGTATAAGGGTAATCTATGAACATCTCTTTTAACATGAAAGAAGTTCAAAATGGAGATGAAAAGATCCTAATATTTCTCACAGAAAAGAAAGTGTAAATGAGTAATTGTGAAAACAAAGCATAATGACGTTAAAATTAAGATAGAAACATACATAGTAAATTTATTTCGAATATTTAAAAATTAAAGATATATAAATTTAAAATACCTCACTGCAATTTCATACCTAAAATAGTACTATTTAGTACAAATAGCTTCTTTTAAAAAAATTACATTTGCTTAAATAAGAAACCTTTTCTGAAATCCATGGTTTAAAAATGAATTCAAAAGTGGAAGGTCCCTAAAAATAATCCCCATCAATAATATTTAGTCATATAACTAAATTGCAATTAATCACTCTAATTTATTCACTAATGTACGTTTAAGGTTTTTTATTGTTTATCTCATTATTGTATGAGCAGGTGAAAACAATGTAAAACAATATTTTACTGTTTTAAAAAATTAAATTTTCAAACAGAGAAAATTTAATTTTTTTATACATTGTGTTTAAATTAATGTCGATTAATATCTTCATTAATCACTGAAAATATTTCATTGTTTAATAAACTATTGCACTATTCTATTAAATAAATGGTGAGCAATATTTTTATTTTAAAAAATGCTTAAGTTTTTGAAACAGAAAGAATTTCGAAAGTTACACATTGTTGAATAGAAACATTCTTCAATTAAAAAATGATTGGTAGAGAAAAAAGTGAGGTGATTACAGAAAGTAAAAAGTCTCAGTCAAAATTATTTATTTATTGGGTTCTCTTATAAGTAATGTAAAAAAGTGCCCGAAATAGCCGAGTGGTCATGGTTGTGAGCTTGTAACCAGCGCTGTTTTCGTGTTGTGAGTTTGAATCCGGATGCTCTAAAGACCCGCCAGAAAGTGAAGTTAATACACGTTAAATCTATCGAGACCCCATGCCCTTACTTTAGCGTTATGGGGAAGTTTGGGGAGGATATGCCAATTCAGTTTCCAACCTAGTTACTTGATCAAGACTCAAAATTGCGAGATCCGTCACCAATAGCCCTCGTTTTGTTTCTCAGCTCGACGTTAATAAACAGTAAATCAATCTTATAAAAAATGCTTACAAATTAATATAATTAATTGCTATATTGTTCCAAATTACATTTACAGTGATTGTTACTTACCTATGTATAGAATTTTTTGTGTCATTCGCTATGGATTTCAGCTGTATTGTGTACATTTCTTACATTTGATTGTTATTCTTATGATCCTACCACAAAAATGTGATATGAAACATCCTGGCCTGAAAATTTATCTCGTAGATTAACATTAATATATATTTTTAAAGAAATTAGTCAACTTTTTTATCAACTGTCAAAAACTTCTAATAGAAACAATCAGTAAAAGAACATAATGTAATATCAATCTGAGTAACATAGGCTTCTTTCTCTGCATACATAGTGCCCTCGGTAGCCTAGTAGTCATACAACTTTTCGGATTCGGAGCTGGCGGTTTTCATTCAGTCGCGGGTTCGATCATTGGCCGCTAAAGACCCGCCGTGGAGCCGGGGCTGATGCACGTTAAATCTGTCGGAGGCCATAGTCCTCCCGTTGGTGTGTAGTGGAAGTTAGGAGAGGGGTGCCAGCTCAAGTATCGTCCTCATCACTTGACCGTGGTTCAAAATTACGACGTCCGTCGCAATAGTCCTCGTGTTGTTTCTAGTCCAATTTTAATAAAAACTAAAATAAAATATCTGCATACAGGTAAAACACATTTAATCTAATCAAAAGACCTTTCGCCAATTTTATTTTTATTTCAACTCTAAATATATTCTTAAATATTGGATAATTTTGAACACTGAAAGACGCATCATTTAAAGACAGTTATTAAAAAGTTATTTCTTGGAGTTTCGAATTAATTATTTTGTAGTGTTGAGCAGCGATCCCTTTTCTACATATAGAAACTTCAAGAAACCGTTCATTACAAATTAAAAAAAATTATTTATAAGTCGTAAGTATTCCTAAGTATATTGCCGACACTAGAATTCTAATGACTACTTTTGTGAACAGAATCCTTTTTACACTAGGTTCATTAACTAATACTTGAGTTAAATTATAAAGTTTAAATTAAGGAATGTTCGTTATTATTACTTAATATCTTAGGTATTCAAGTATTTTCAAATAGAGTTGCTTTTGTGATAAGAAATGTACGAGTATGTTTTGTTTTTACATTTCATATAAATATAAAGTATAAGAATTTTACATTACAAAATTTTTCGCCAAAACCTTCAGACAAAATGCCGTTTTCGACTATTTATTAATGGAAATTATTTTAGATTAGAAATTTCTCATTTTTTATGAAAGTTTATTATATAATGTCTGTAATTTCAAAGAACTCCATAAGAATCATTTCTGTCCATTGAATCATTTGAGACTGTAACGCCTAAATGATGAAGCTCTTGAAGTGATATAAATGGCTTCGATACGTCATTTAAAATAAGAGCCTATTTAAGATATAAAATTAATATCGATGTAGTTCCAAGTGAGAGTGAACCAATTTTAGAAATATTTATTTCTCATATATGGTAAAAAGAATTTTCAAATAAGAAAAGGGAAAACACATGCTAATGAGACAAACTTGTCCATTTTCAAGAATTTTGTTATATTTGTGTGCAGTGAAAAGAATCACAAAACTGGCAAATTAAATTTTATATATATATATATATATATATATATATATATATATATATATATATATATATATATATATATATATATAATTACCAATAATATTAATAATTACAAACATTTTTGTTTAAAATGCTCGCTGATTTTAGCCAATAATTCCTATAAATTTTTACAAAAATCGAATTTCAAACAATCATAAATGGGTTTCATTTTATATCAAACATTTTATCTTTTTCAACTTTTCTGCAGAGAGAAATCATTAATCTTTATCTATAGCACTTTCCATGACAGAAGAAAACTTTATCTTGATCCCAAAAATGCGAAATGTCTAGAATCTAACTAAAATAATAAAAAAAAAATACAGGAAGATAAAATGACAGGAAAAGGCAAAAGAACATACATTAAATACTTTTCTTGAATCTTTTGTCATTCTAAAAGATAAATTGCTCAAAATCCTAAAAGTGATGTGTTTAAGAGATTTTCCCAGCAATTTTTCAAACATTCAATATTTTAGTCTCACGGTGAAAAATAATGATGACAGAGATAAAATAAAATTAATGGAAACGAAACACATAGATAGAGAACATTGATAGACATCTCAGATTTAACAAACATATATCTTTGAAAATGTTAAATCCAATGAAAACATCTCTTTTTTAGACACAACCAGACTTTACTTGGAAATATTCTTATACATAAAAATAAATTATTTATTACACAATACTTGCGTAGCAAACATATTCCTTCATTTATTTGAAATAAATATCATCTGCGTTACTAGGAATATTTATCATTGATTTCTTAAATAACTAAACAACAAAAGTTTCTGTTCGACGAATAAAATTAAAACTTATTTAATGAACTGAAATGATTTATTGGAGAATGCGAATGGTACGCATATAAATCATATCAATCTAAGAGCTCTAAGAACTACTGTTATAAAATATAGTTACAAAAAAGTGGTAAATGTAGAAAACGACTTGATTCAAACAAAAATTAATTATTATTTTATCAAAAATATATAATTAATTTATCAAACTATTTTGTGAAGATAAAAAAAAAAGATTATTCATTGAAATTTACTATATTAGATGACGTCGTCTACTATGACTTTATGTAGTGGACGGTAGTAAAATAAAATCTGAACACTAGCAATGCGTTATTTTGTTATTCTCTTAAGAAACTCCCATCATTTTATAAACATGATTTGGTCAAGTATCCAGAATACATGAAGAAATAAAAGCCTTCTTTATTCAAACTTCAGACATGATTAATTTACTCAAGAACTGAGATTCAGAAATAGGTGTAAATTATTTTAATATCTATTAATTTCTATGACTTATAATATTGAATAAGCTTTGATATCCTATTTTTTCTGCTCTTTGATCGAGAGGTCCTTTCAAGAAAAGGGTAAGATCAAAGGGTTCCCCAAAGTGTAAGAGGTCGAATACTCCTGTACTGAATCTCACCCTGACCTTACATCTCGTGACTGATTTAATGAATTATGAATAGTTACAGTAATTTTATAATTGCCTATTACTTTTAATTACAATATTACTTCTGCTTGTTTACTAGATTCCTCTTCTACCATGAGGTAAGTACTATTGTTTGTTTCAATTGATTTGACCTTTTCCACAATTCTTTGTATAGTTTTATGGATTAATAAGGCAGATACATTTTTAAGCTACCTTCTTCATTTTTTTACCATAAAAAATTAATATTTGTGTTTAAACTAAATTGATTGAAAAGATTTAGTAATTAATGTACATTGTTAGTCGACGTATTAATATTTTAATCGGAAAACAAAAGCCAATCTATATCGGATTCTCTTTCTCTTTTTACACAAGGAGATTTGGAGTTACCCTCAGGATTCAAATACGACTTTCCCTTTTTTTCATCATATTTACTTTTAAAAATACACAATTGCTTCCAGTTTGGTTCGAGCCTCCACCTGGCTCCGATTGATTCACTCAACTTTTAAAGATTCCATATTATAAAAATAAATGCATTGTTTTGCTGAACTTCTATTTGACTTCGAATTATATTTATCAATAGAACGGGGAAAAACTTCCTATATTTTTGTCCTTTTTGTTAATTAAATAAAAATTAATTTAAGGTGTAATGTTTAGTTGTGGTTCGAAGATATAGTGAAATGAATATTACCACTTTTAAAAACTTAACAAAACCTTTATTGAAGATTAAAATAGGTTTGTAATATTCTCAGGGAGGCCTACTTAACTGTTCCTATGCTACGAAAACCTTCAATTGCTTTCACTCTACTCTCTTTTTCTATCTCCTCGCGGGTAGCACTGTCAGTGAAGAGTAGAAGGGGTTTCTGAATCATGTCTCGGAGAGGAGGGGAACACTACATCTTCCCTCCAAGCTCTGAAGTTGCTTTTGTTTACAAGCTTAACTCAACAGCTGAAACTCTTAAAATTAACATTCAAAATATTCACAAAAAGCAAAATTAGTTCATGATCATTAACACAAAATGCCCAAAAATAATTATAATAAAAAGAAGCAATACTTAAACGCGAACACTATTACACATCACAAATTATCAAAATTCATACACATTACAAAACATTAATTTATATACACTTCCTAATTTTAAAATGATTCAAATTAATACAATAGTCTAAATGCAAAAGAATGGTAAAAAACCATGAAATAGAACAAATACACAAATAAAAAAATTAAAAGAATATTCACACGTCAATCTGAAAAGTGACACTCTCGTTGTGGAGCTTGGGGATTTTCTATACATACGAAAAGCAAGCACTGGATATATTTATCCCAATTCCTAGGATCAGTCCTTATAACGTGGTGCAATAAACTTTTAATACTTTTGTACCTCTCCTTGAGTCCCTTGCACGCTACATATCTAGGTATTGAAAATCGTAGGGTACAGCCAAAGGGCTTCGTGAACTCTTCGATTAACTTTGAAGTGACATTGGTACTTTATATCGCTGGCAATGACAGTTGGGATTCCTGAACTCATAAATATCTCTATTAGCGAATCGCATGTAGTTTTGGCAGACAGCGATCGAAGCGGGATCGCTTCCGGCCAACCGGGTTGCTGGTCTAGCATGACGAGACAGTATTTGCGTTTTCTGGACGACGGGGGATCAATCTCGCCAATTATATCAGCATTCATAGCCACGAAAGGTAAATCTGGCATAAGAACAGGAGTTATTGGAATTTTGTCCGTAGCTTTTTTATGACTCTGAATTGACAATTATTGCAAGATTTGAAATATTCTAAAATGTCCTTCTTTAAATCGGCCACTAGAAGTTAAAATGAATTATTTTACTAGTCTTTTTGAATTCCTTATGACTTCCAAAAACAGATTCGGGAGCCAATTTTAATTCTTGAGGTCTTTTAATTTTAGGCAAAACCAATTAAGACACCTTTTCTTCAATTACTTTATCGTCGTGGAGTAGCATATCATCACTCAAATGAAAATTCCCTTTTATCAAAGTAAATTGTGTCCATATATCTTTCAACATGTCATATTTTAACAGCAACTCACGCGATTTTGATATTCGTTTTCCTCCAGCTTGGAAAATAATATTTCCAATGATAACATTCTTTGTTTTCTAATATTTGCTTTCCGCTCTCTGTCTTTCCTTTAGTAATGAAATCAGACTTCTTCCACCACAGTAATATCCATTAATCTCCGATGATGATTCATCGCTTGCTGATTCGTTTACATTATTTTGCAATAACTTGTATATTTTAACGGAATGATCGCTTGATCTTGGATTTTATTGGTGATCGCTTGAATAGGTTTGGAAAATGCTTGTATTTCTTGTTTTTTTCCCCATAATGGAATGCTGGAAAGAAAGGCTTCTGTTTTTTTCTTCGAATGCACTATTTAAAATTATTTTTCCTTCCTCATTCTTTTCATCCGAAATTAGATCTGAGTTCAACACAATTATCATCGATCCGGTATCAGTTAAGGCTGTTACACTTTTTCTGTTAACAAAAATTTCAATATGTTGATCACTCATAGCTAATTTGCTTGAATGCTTCGTATTTCTGGTTTGTAAAAGGAGCTCAGTTTGAATTTCAGCCATTACCACCTGATCATCTTGCGTGTGTTTATCGATATAACCATTCATTTCCGTCACTTTGTATCTTTTGGGGCAGTTCTTCGCCAGGCAATGTTCGTGTTGCAATCCGCAAATAAAATATTCTTTCGCTGATGTTTTTATTTCTTCCTTCTTCGGAGTTCTGGTATTTTCTCTTGAATGAGGTGGAGTATATTCCCATACTGATAAATTTTTCTGTTCTTCCCATGACGGTGGTTTGTAAAATGCTGAATACTCTCTTTGGGAATGTACTCTTTCTTTTTGATATTCTTCTTCCGATTCTTATGTCGCCTATTCCATTCTTTGTTCCGTTGCTTCTCTTCAATCATTTCTTCGATAGTTATGTCCAAAAAAAACTCTGACGAATTCTTCATATTTCAAGAATCCTTTGCTATCCAGCAATTTCTGTTTTAAATCCACAGACTTTAACTTATCATCAGGTATTTCATTTATCTCACATAAAACGTATAACAAATCCTTCTTTTTCACATTCATAAACATATATTTATCGATCAATTCCTAAAGATATTTTTCCTCGTATGCTTCAGATTTCAAGATTGCATCATTCAATGTAACGAGTAACATGTTCGAAGCATTTTCGATGCCCATTTCATGAGCGACGAAATGTAAATCCTCAATTCTTTTTCCGTTCGCTAGGAAAGTCATTGCGATTTTCGAATCTGCTGAATCAGACACTTATAATATAACATAAGTATTAAAACTGAGGTATTCAACAGTTTTGAAATCAAGGGTACAATGAAAAAATTCATGGCTACGCCTGCTTCGAAGTATTACTCTCATAAAGGAATAAAATTCCAGTGTTGACTTATAAAAACACTTATTCAAAAATCGCTTAAAATTACAGTACTGAAAAAATTTCTTAACATTAATGTGATTTGTTATATATCTTTGCAGACATTATCTTAGCAACAACATTGTGATAATAAATAATAAAACCCCTTGCTTCTCCTCTTCGAATTTTCCCTAGCTCACGCATTTCTTTGTTCAATACAATTCATGATTAAAAGTCGTGCTCACAAAGTCATGATGTTCAACATAATAATGTGCTCATTTCTTATTTTTTTTATTAGTCCGTGATATTCAGCTTTATAGGAGATCCTGAATGATTCCAAATGGAACCTTCCCCTGACAACCATGCTTATTTGGTTTTTCCATATTTCTCGGCCAAGTATATGGAACCATTTTTCTTAAAAAAACTTGTGTATTGAGCTTACGCTACGACATATATAAAAAGTTTGTCATATGCGTTTGTTGATTACAGTTCAGATAAAAATTATTTTACATTATATTGAACTTCCTTTTCCCCAATATTTAATTGTGCACTTGATTTTTTTTTTAAATAAAAAAACTCAATTACACAGTTAATAAAAATTGTGATTATTTCTTCTGTTTTACTAGCTTGGATATTCCTCGTTAAAGAAGATTCTGAATAGTTTCCGATGAAATCTTTTCCTAACAATTAAACGTCCTTGGTTTTCCTGTACCTCTCAACCAAGTAAGTGGAACCATTTTTCTTAGCAGTAAGTTTTGTGTTGTTATGTTACGTCATATATAACCAAAAGTTTGTGATTTGCGTTTGTTGACCACAATTCATATAAAAGTTATTTTATATTATATTGATTACTTTTTCAAAAAATTTTAATGGTCTGTTTGATTTTTTTTCTCGTAATACTTGAAATGGTTTTACAAAGAACTAGTGTTTCATGGTTTGAGGACCACTGTTATGGAATCCAGTAATATTTCTGGACAATTTTAAATGTCCAGAGATTTCAATCAGACTTCTAGGAAACAGTAACACACAAGCAACTGCTTTTATTCTAAAAACGTATTTAAAATTACTCGCATTTTGAGAAATAAAATGTAATAAACCCTTCTTACGAAAAAAGAAGTCAACTAAATGTAAGTAGCTATAAAATAAGTAACAAATTTCAAATCAAATGTAAGTAATATCTAAATTTAAATCTAGACTCGAAGCATCTCGATCAAAATTAGAATCTTCTTCCAAATAAAATGAAGTATAATAATACTTCCTACCGTAGGAATATATTCAACGGACACTACACTGGTTCTTACAATTATAATGAGAGTAATATTTTAAATCTAGGGTAAAAAAATCTAGGGTAATAAAAATCTAGGATATTATTGAAATAAATGTAATTTTTATTAATTGAAATTACGTGTGAATAAAATACTTATAAACTTTAACTTCTTTTAGTAAAATAAAAATACACTCAAAAGTCATTTTAATCAAGTTCTCAATTAAAAATACACTCAAAAGTCATTTTAATCAAGTTCTCAATTATAAGGACAGTAAAGTTTTGCTATCGTTTTTGCAATTATTTTTTGAGTTACCGTGTTATGGGAATTCCTTTTATAGTGAGATAATGAGCCATTCTGCCTGGCATACTTTCAGCAATTTTTTTTTTAAATATTCAAGATCAACTCCATCCCAAGCTGCATCAATATTATCCTCAAATATTGATGCAGTATTACTCACACAAATGAGTAATACTGCTTCCATTTGCATATATTTTTCTAACAAAATAAACCGAAGCATTTTAAGTAATGTTTAAACCTGAGGAATTGTTAGCTACGTCGAACAACTGATGTTCCTTTCTTCAAACCATTAATTACTGCTCTAGAATTGCGGCAAGAAGCTCCACCTTTTTGGAAAAATAAAACTGTTGGTCCCTAAAGACGAATAATGTGTTGAGAGTTGTATATCTAACATTCGTAGATACTCCTCAAGGATCATATTAGTAAGTACAACTACTACACTTTGCCATTAGCTGAAACTGCTCCCTGAGCATCAAAGATTCACCTTTAACACTTTATTCCACCTGCTGTTTTCGCCTTCCTGAGATCACTCCAATTATTACACTGCTTTTCTTTCATAACTAAAACTACAACAAATTCAATAAAAATTATCTGAATTATAATACATTAATACACATTAAATTCTACAATAATGGCAAAATAAATAATGACGAACAAAATAAACTTTCATTTTATTACCTAAAATTTTGTTTGATGTAATCGTGCATTCACTGGAATAGTAGCACCGTCTTTTGATTTATATCTAGTAAAAAGAATTTTCTGTAGTTTATATAATATCTGTATTCCCTTACAAATATTAAAAATATTAAATTACAACGAACCTGCTTAGCTATTAAGATTAAGAGACATAATTAATCAACTAAGTTCAGCTCCAAAAATGTTTGACCTATTTATTTATTTCATACTAATTACTGTAAAAAAAAACACTACTGTAGAGCTTTACTTAATCAAATATTACGACTGAGAATTATACTTATCTTAATCACAAGAAGTATAAGGTTCCGATTCCAAGAGATTTCTAGTGTCGAGATCCAAGTCAGACACATATGCTCTTAGAATATTATCTCTCACTTGCTCGCACCCGAATAATGTGTTCATCAATCTCAAGATAACTACTCTTTATACTATTATCTCTCTCCAATAATATATTTTCATATCCAGTTCACTACACTTCTTAAATAGTAATTCTAATTTACATAAGCCACGGTGCTTTCAGAGGACGATTTTCAATTCAGATTACGTAATAAAGTTACCCAAAGATTAGTTAGAAGGAAATATGCGTGAGAACCCGTTACAAAATTCCTATTATTTTATAAGGATACTGTTACATTTCAAAGATATTTAATTAAATAAATAAACATACAGCCAGTAAAAGTGAAAAATATTTAAGTGATTTTGAAAAATGGAATTTTATTGT
The DNA here is from genome assembly GCA_019974015.1 of Nephila pilipes. Classification (NCBI taxonomy): domain Eukaryota; kingdom Metazoa; phylum Arthropoda; class Arachnida; order Araneae; family Nephilidae; genus Nephila; species Nephila pilipes. The sequence continues at coordinate 1,280,079 of BMAW01044454.1, forward strand.
TGCATTCAGATTGTCTGATATTCTAAAAACTCATATAGTTTGCAAATTTTAGAATTTTATTAATTCATGCAGTTAATTTAATTATTAATAAGATAAAATTCTTACAATTAAAACATTTTTCTTTTAAAATAATTATGTCTTTGATTTTAAGAAGGCATATAAGCAATGATTATCTCTGAATTTAAATAATTAGAAAATAATTGTAAAGGATTACATGGACGATATTTTTTCTAATTGAGATTTGCTCATATTTTTGTTGCTTCTTATAAAATTATATTATTCTGTTTTATCAGTTTTAAATCATCCTGAGAGTGAAAGCTAAATTTTGGGTTTTTAATCAGATGTGCTATTAAGTGAAGTGAATTGCTTTTTCTAGTTTTGAATTTAAAGATGTTCCTAAATTTAGTTTACAAAACTGAATAAAAGAGTTTAATTCCGTGGGCAGTAGATATAGTTCCATTTAATCTCTTCGTTGTTTTAAGCTGAAATCCTTTGATGTAACTTCAAATACATGGAATTAGGAACTAGCAGTGATCGTGCTGTGGATTTCAACAACGATAGAAATTAAAACACCTTAATAACTGACTCGAAAGAGAATTCCTTTTTCGTCTCCATTGGTAAAACATCGGAAAACAAGACCCGGACAACTGTTCTTTGGATCCAGAAAGATTGGGAATTCGAATCGCTCTTGTTACTTAGGTCAACTGACTTTTTCGGCCATGAAATGGAAAATATCCCCCCCCCTCACCTGAAGTAGCGTAAAACCTCTCTCCACTGAAATGGCGATTCAGGACTTAAAAACTAGTGATAAGTGTAACCTAGAGCTACCGGTTCCATGTATCTTGCCCCCGTGAGTGTCTTAAAGAAAAACCCACTCATGAGTAATAACTAGTGATATAATTAGTTACGGCCCATGCATCAAACAGACTCGTAACCTCTAGAGTGTGATGAAGTGATGGATGTCAGTTGAAGTAATGGCTGGTGAACAACCTTCTCTAAATTTCATTCAGAAAAGCTCTTAATACTTAAAAAAATTCTTCCTTGTTTATTTCGTATCACCACGATGATACTGGAGAGGTAGGTATGCAGCGGATCTGAAGAATGAAAGAAGTCACAATGTTGTAACAAATTACCTGACCAGGAATTATATTTCGGCTTGGTTGTCTAAGGCGTCAACATGGATGAAAGAGGGAGTTTTTCCCAGACCAACAGATTAAGGGTTTGAATCACCGCCGGCACTCAAGGCCAACTAACCATTCCGCATAGGGTAAAAAACAATCCCTCATAAAATCGAAAATACATCAGCCCGCTGAAAGTATTAACTCGTGAATGAATTTAATTGTAACGCATTTATTTTCCACATTGTTAAGTTTATTGTTTTCTGTTTTACTTAGGTTAAAATTCCTACCTATTTTTCGTGCCTATAAACTTTAGAGCTTTGTTATTTAAATAGTTGAATAAAATGATTGTTTGGTGTCTTCCATTAGAGTTTGATTTTCAAACCTGGAACTATTTGAATTAGCGAGTCATATACGTACATTCAATCCATATCCTCATCTCTTATAGCTTTAATTGTGTTTTCCTAAATGCAATACCATATCCCATATAAAAATTAACATATTAGAAAGAAATATTGAATATCTAATTCATGCAGAGAGCGAATTACTGAATAATTTGTAGGAATTTAGACATACGAGATATCGTACGTCTAAATTATATAAATTATTAAAAAATGTTATTAAATCTCGTATATAAGATATATCATTCATGATAACTGCTTTCAACACAAATTTTCAATGTAATGCTATTCAAAATAATCTACGTAAATCTTATTAATTATATTATTTATCTTAAACAAATTTAGAAAAAAATTATTTTATGACTATTACTTCCCCATTGTTAACAGTTTTTTAAGGAAAAATTCATTTTCAAAATCACTACGCTTTCAGCTTCCTAAAAATAGCAATCGGTTTGCTGTAGGCAAGATTCACTTATCTGCACCTTCTAAACGTGTCAATTTCCTGCCATCAGCCTCGGGCTAAGAATAAATTGAATTTACGGTGGGTTCTAATCTTCAATGCGTTGGCGGAAACTGACATGTTATCGGGATTCTAGGAACTGTAGGAGGAAGATATTTAACCATAGCAATGAAGTTCCCCCTATTGACGCAGATATCTTTAACGATTTGTATAGAGAAAGATTTTGAATTCTTAGTAGAAATTCCGTATGTATATATATATATAATACCGGAAATGTGGGCTCTTTACATATTGCAAATATGTTATAAAATGATCCAAATTATGCGTTCCTTAAAAGAATGATTTAATATTTTTCTCTATCAATGTACCGTGATATAAATATGAGTGAGTGAGTGAAAAATACGTTTTATGGCACAAGAGCCAAATCTGGCTATGCTGCTCCAAATCATGCGTAACTCTTATCTAAATATTAGATGAAAAAAAGTAAATAAAAATAGTTGATAAGAAGGAAAGTTGAAAATAGAGATACATATCCAGGGTATCCCAAGAACGTGTCAGCCGTATTTACCAAAGAGTGTTAGCCCCATTGGATAGAAAAAAAAGTCACTAAGGTACCTTGGGGTCATAATTCCCGTAGTTACCAAAGGAAGGAAAGCTCATGAGGGGTAACATAATCATATCTAATGCTGTATTATATATTCTCGTTCATTCAACCAAGCATATCAAGGTATATGACTTGTATTTTGCAAAGATTTGATTATTATTAAGCGATTGTGAATTAAATGGTAATTTATCGGCAAGCGTTTTGAGAACCTATAGGTTATATAATCCTTTCTTTACATTTAATTATAATTCCTTTATTTATTTAATTTTTTTGAAAATATTTTGTTGGAATTAATCATTGTTTTGAAAAAAAAAATTGTTTTTCAAAATGATGAGTGGTTTTTATTGCGAAATAATTATTTTCTTAAATTAAGTTAATATTTTATGGATGATTTTACTATGATCAACTATTTTATTTATAAATTAAAGTATTATAGATACGTTATAAGGAATCCTGTATATTTTACCGTTATATAATCCTATATTAAATCAAATAGAATAATGTTTTATGAAGTTAACTTATATAAATACTGATAAAATAAAAAAAAATATAAATAGAATTGATTCTTGATATGGTTAATGTGTTATATTCAAATTATTAATTTTTATGTCTTTTTAACATGTTTGAACGGTATACTATGGCTTTTTCACAAAATGCTTTTTTTTTCATTTTAAATACTTTAAATAAACATTGATTTTAAAAAGTGTAGAAATATATAATATTATATTAATTTGAAATAACATATCCTCTGATACAAATAGTTTTTAAAAACTTATAAACATTCTTTCAATTTTACTTCAATTTTTTTTATTTCAAACAATCAATGATTACTAATACTTGTGGATAATTAATTAGTTTTTACATGATACACACACAGAGAGAGAGAGAGAAGTTCTCAAGTATTACATATAAAAATTCGAAAGAAATGATATTCCATCAAATCAATCATAGATAAATCACTAAGAAAATAATAAAAAAAGTACGTTTCGAAATCTAGAGAAAAGAAAATCTCAAGTCTTTTTTAAAATGGATAAGCCATTTCAGAATAAGTTAAATTCGTTTATTTTACTAAACATTTCGTACTAAATCCACTATTGTCCAAAAGTTAAGCATATTCGGTAATTATCCTAATGATAAAGGAAATCTAAGTCAGAATGGTAAGGAAACATATTAAACAATTATAAAATCGTTATAAAATGAGAAAATAATATCATAAAACCATAATAATCACTTTTATTACCAAAAAAAAAAAGAATTCAAGAAAGCTGTACATAAGCGGGGTCACTCTCAAGTGAATATTAAATGAAATGAATGAGTTTGGTGAGTGTAGAAGGGCTTCAAGTTTTTCCCAACCATATTCCACCGATGCTCGATATTAATCAGATCAGGTGAGTAAGTAGGCTTCTTCAAGCGTTGAACATTTTTTTTCAAGGAAGTCGTCGATCTTTTCACATGGTTAAAAGGTGCTTTGTCATCCATGAATATGAAGTCAGGACCGATAGCACCTCGAAACAAGCTAACATAATACTCAAGAACTTCATCTCTGTATCATTTAGCAATAATAGACCACATCATAGATATGTAGAGATCTGATTGGCCATTCAGTATTCTACCAGCTTACACCATGAATCCCCTCTACGGAACACGGTATCTTTCCATGATAATTCCTGATTGAAATTGAATTCCACTTTCTTCTCATATCGTTAGCCGATGCGAATTAGTGATCAGATTAAATCCAGATTCGTCATTGAATATGGCCCACTGCCTCAAACTCCAGTTTTGATGTTTCAAATTTCAGTTTAAACGAGTGCGTTTATGTATAGATGTGAGGCGAATGCAAAATGCTGGTTGTCTGGTATAGAGACTAGCATGACTGAGTCTCCTGTAAGTAGTCTGTCTGGAAATTCGTACTCCTGTGGCAGCTGTGAACGCTGAATCCAGTTTTGTCGACACTAGAAGTACAACTGTTCTTCTGACGTCACACAGTTATTTTCAGAGATCGGTCTTGGAAAATGGTTGTGACTCTTTGCCGACTTGGTACTGGTCCTCGATTATCATTTTCGAACTTCGAAACTTCTGCGACAGTCTTGAGATCATACATTGAGATCCATTCATAATTCAACACATTTATCGGATTATCGGGTTCAAGTCTTGCAACAATTATCTTCCCTTAGCAATCATGTCCAGTCGTGCATTTATTCGTTTTTTTCAACCGTTACCAACTCTCATGAATTGCAAGAAACCTATCCGAACTTCTTACGCTGAGTGAGCCGGTTTATCCATGTTTCGGTGCGCGCAAATGCTCTGCGCATTAAGACATCGTCCAAACTGTTTTACAAAAAGACTAAGTTTCACTTTCAACAAATGATTCTACAGAAGTTATTTCAAGCAAAATTCACCCGAATTTATATTTTTTCACTTTTAACAAACACCACACCAGTATATATCAGACGTAGATTCACAAAGCATATTTTCAGAAGAAATGCTTTCATTTTCATTCAAAATGCAAATTATTTTTATTAAAAATTGGGGAAAATATGTAAATTAAATAAATATTTCAATAACTTTCTCTGAAACGTCCAGTTAGAATTTATGCCATTGATTGTATTCCGCCTTCATAATTGCCTTTTTAATTTCATTTATAGGTTCCTCTCACGTCATTAAATATGCTTCTATGCATTTTTCAAAATAAACACACCCACGAACATTTACTAAAATAGCCTTCGAGAGTGGAACATTATAAATGCGCTTCTGGGATAATTTATAAATGACCCTGCAATCTATATACGACGAAATAAATAGTGGATGCATCTGGGGCGGGTTCTAGCTGTTTCGTCTAAAACCCTTTTCAAAGTGAATTTCTGTAAACATTTCTCAAATGATTACGCATTGTGCTCAATATATTGATTCGTAAATCAGTAAGTGTGTGAAGGAGGAAATATTTTTTTTAATCGGTACTTTGAAACACTTATTGAAATATTTTTTCAATACGAATTTAGACATATTAATCAATTAAATACAATTATTTAATTGAAATCTTAAACATTACACGTTGTTTATCCAAAATTGAAAAAAAATAAAGAAAATATTTCGATGTTACAGCAATCCATCTTGAAAAATAGAACAGCAATTAATATAAGTGTACCACTTAACTGATCACATATTTTCAAAGTTTTCTCTCTAATATTAGTTAATGGCTCCTTCAAAATCATTAACTATGCATCAATGGACCTCTTACAATAAATTAAACAAGCAAGTCTTAAATCTAAGGAGGCCTCTGAAGTATAAAAATTTGGAACATACCTATATGAGGTGATGCATAAATGATATTATGATCCCCACAATGTAGTAAATAGTAGATGAGAATCTTTTAGAAAGTTTTGTACTGTTTCTTGGAGAAATTGTTTTGGAAATAAATCAAGGCATTCGGAAAATGCTTGGAAAAAACAAATAAAAAATAGCAGTAAATATTGTTGAGCAAACAAATGTATTACACAGTACGTGAGAAGTATATTATTTATTTTCAATTCCCTAAAGACGTAATTTTGTTTGAGCGTATCACGCGATTGGTTTTAAAGATTCAAATTTATATTTCCTAAGTCAACGTTCTTGAGTACAAATACTCCAGAATTCTGATTAGGTCTTTCAATTCGTTAAAGTGTCTATGGTCTGCGTTGTTTCAATCGACTTGTGAGTTCATGTCGTGGCACCACAAACACCTAAAGTGTAGTTGGGATGATGCATGTTTAAAAGTTCTCACATTAGGATAATTTTAAAGTTAGGAGTGTGAAATATATATGATGGCTTAGGTATAGTCCTCCTCGCTTGACCGTGGTACAAAAATTACGAAGTACGTCGTCAAAATTCCTCATGTTCCTTCTGAAATTACGTTAATGAATAAGCAATCTATTTATTTCTTTAAATGCGGTTAATCTGATAAATAAAAACATATTCGAAAGTCTCTGAGTTGAAAAACAATATTTCAATTGCATTATTATTTTTTTTATTATATTCATTCTATAAGTGTGTGAGCCCGCATTCAGTAAATAAATTCAAAATTAGCTCAGAAATACTAACATTCATTTTTTTACACTGAAGCTATTTTACGTTAAATTACATTGAAAAAATTCATTTTAATCGATCTATATCGGGGTAATTGATCACTTCTGATATTTATCACTTGATACAAACTTCCTCACTGAAAACTTTGCATAGATTGTTTAAATTGTTTAATATGAATTGTAATGTGAATTTAAATAATAATCACAAATATATGCATCAAAATCAAAAAAAAAAATACTGAATTTGAGAAAATTGAGAAGTAAGAAATTATTCAAGAAAAACGAAGGAAGGAAATGTACTTAATATAATCTTTTATAATTAATCTTTTAATGTTTCTCATGGGACTATTTCTTATTTCATCATTTTCTTAAAAATTATTTCTCAATTTACAAATGCTAGTCTATCATGCATAATTTTATTGGATACAATAAATAAGTAAATGCTTTAACTTATTATTAAGGATAGAAGCAAAAAATATAAATGATTATCTATAAACTACTTATTATAGTACTCAATACCTTAAAGACATTAATATTGGAATTTAACACATCGTTAATTTAAAGCATACATTTTTCCTACAATGTAAAGTAAATCATCACGAAAGTTATAAACGTTTTTCCCAGAAATTTGAAGAAGTATTTTTATCGAGTACCTAGTTGTGAAAAACCTAGAAATTTAATATTTTTACATATGTTACTAAATGTTCATATGTCACCATATTTTTCAAAATACACTAATAGAAAAAAAATTTAATGAGTTGGTAAAAATTTGCTTTTGAATTTCATAGATGTCTTTAAAAAATTCATCATACAAAAAGTAAAAAATTAAAATGTTGAAGCAAAAACTTTTACATTTATGTCAAGAATCTAGACAAAAAATATTTAAACACTTATTTCCTATTTTCATTCTATTCAAAGCCTAAAAACTTTGAAATATATTTAAACATATGTATTATTTCTATCACAATACCATTTCTACACAATAATATTTCAATAAATAAAAATAAAATACAAAACTCAATTATATATCATTTTTTAAAATTAAACTGGCAGAGTATTTATTCAAAAAATCTTCAATATAAACGTTTTTGTGTTTATTTTAACAATTCCTTTTCTGAGATTATTCATGGAATGTCTGACAGCTAGGGCTTATAGGGCGCAAGAGCCACACAACCTGCTCCAATTGCTTGTTTAAACTTCAATTTATACAGAAAAGGTAAAAAATTGATTTACAAGGAGAGATAATTGAAAATAAAGAAGGATGGCAATGGTATCCAAATGGGACATGCACCCTTATTTACCAAAGACAATAAAGCAAATTGTAAAGAAAAGATCACTAAGATAACTTGAGGTCGTGATTTTTGTATTTACCAAAAGAAGAAAACCCTCTGAGGGGTTCATTATTCAGCTAACGAAATTTCCATTATTTTAGGAGAAATTTTTTTGCCATCTCCAAAGACAATTTTTTCAATCCTTAACATTTGAAATTTAATAAAATTTTTCTGCGAAACATTTCTTTTAATAAGATATTTAATACTTTTTAAACTCTTATGAAAAATTTCTAAGATTAATTTTTTTGACAGATTTTTGTTCGTCATACATTGGCTTTACTTTTATTTGTACTTTATTATGAAAAAATATAAGTTATAAAAATAAATTTTATTACCAACAAGTAAATTTAAATACATTTTCAAATACCTTTTAAGAAAAGTCATAATTATTCATGACAAAATACGGAAAAATAATTGGTGTGTGTGTGTGTGTGTGTGCGTGTGTGTGTGAGTGTTAGAGGGATTGATGATATAGAATTTAAATTTAAAAGTAATTAAGAGAATGGGGAACCAAAATGTAACACTTTTATTCCCATAAAATCCACAGATTTTCCTATGTTCATAAAATATTGTATTTCTGTACACATGAAGTTTATATTACCATTAGTAGAAGAATGGAGAGGGAGGTATCACTTAAGGTATTATCTTCGTCACGATCTCAGCTCAAATCTTACGAAGGCCATCTCCAAATGCTTTTTCTTCAAAGCGTGATGTTAATAAACTATCATTTACCAAAGTTTGAGATGCATAAAAAGGTTTATGCTGTTCTATGAAGTGAAAATGCAACATTCTTAAAATTATATGAGTGGTGATAGGATGTACATCGTTTAGTACTTAAAATATTAAAAAGAAGCATTTGTACAGAAATAATTTGAACAAACCAAATCAATCATTTTAATATGATTTTAGTAGTATAATGAATCACACTATGGCCATCACTCTATTAAATACCGAAATTTACCTGTGTGCTGTTGTAACTGGGCATTGTTACAAATTTTTATATTTTTTTTTATTTCAATAAGTTGATCAATATTGGTATATCGTGGTTACCTTTATTTACAAAACACGCGAGATCTAACCTTATTTAAGATTGAAAGTACTTTATTTCATTGTGTTTATACCATAACCTTTTGTAAATTAAAATCTCTCACCAAAGATGTGGATAGATTTTTTGATTGATTGGTTGGTTTTATTAACGTCGTACTAGAAGCAACTGGTGACAGACCTTGTAATTTTTAACCTCGGCCAAGTGACGAAGATGACGCCTGAGCTGGTATCCACTTTCCTAATTTCCATACCACGCCAACGGGAGGATTTTGGACGCTGACAGATTTAGCGTGCATCAGACCCGGCTACTCACAGGGTATTTAGAGGCATCAAGACACGAACCCGCAACTCGACGAAACCCGCTAGCTGCAAGTCTATGACCATAACCACAAGGGTACCGCGGCCATTTAAAAGAAAACAATGCGAAAGAACGATATTAATATATTTAATTATCCAAAGAAACAATTTGAAGAAAAACTGTGCACAAAAGGAATTAACACATCAGTGAGGAACAAATGAAATAAAAAGATGCTGCTGTTTGATAAAGTGTGTGTCCTTTCTGGAAGCCTGGCATATTGCACGATGATTACCCATACTTGCTATAACAATGTGGATGAATTGTAAGCTCAAAGAGATCCAAACGTCCCGAAGAGCTATTTTCATGTTCTGGAACAGATCTTGATGAATCCGCACTGACTGCAAGTTGCTTCTCGATCATTTCTCACATATGCTCGAAAATATTCAGAATATGAGCGAGTGGGATAAGGCATATTTTTATCAATAAATACGAAATATAGACCGATAGCATCTCTAAGCAAGTGAACATAAGGCTCAAAAATTTGATATCTATATCTTTATGCAGTCACAAAACCCATCTGAAAATTATGGAGGTCTGTTCAGCCATTCCTTATGATGCCTACCCGCACCATGACTCCCTTGATGGAAAACAATACCTTTCCGTTATGTGTCCCGTGTGAAAACGAAATTATATCACCTGCTGATGAGAGTCAGTGTTCAAACTAAAGCTAGTTTCGCCACTGAAAATCATATTGATCCACAGTCCCAAACTCCAGAACTGATGTTCTAAGCTCCAGTTTAAAAGAGTGGGCTTATGTGTAGATGTGAGTTGAAAGTCAATTGAGTCTCCCATAAACAGTTTGTTTAAAATTCTAACGTCTGTGACGACTGTGAGCGCTGAACACAATTCTCTTGTAGAACTAATCGTCTGACGTCAAGCAATTACTGCAAATATTAGTCTTGGCAAAGGGTTGGGACTTTTAGCCAACTTGATATTGGTAGTCGGTTAACATTTCTCCTATTTTAAAACCTCTGCCACGTTTATAAGATCTCATATTGAGGTACATTCAGAATTCGTTATGTCATCGTTCAAATTCGAAAATTTCAATGATTCTTTCTTTAGCAAACATGTCCAATGGACGTCGCCATCATTCGCACTGTTAAATCATTAACAGAGCTCATTCGCACATGAATTGTGCGAAACATATCTGAACTGCTTATTCCGAGTGTTAATACGTTCTGATGTGTGTGTGTGTATATATATATATATATATATATATATATATATATATATATATATGCGTGCGCGAAATGTGTGATTTTATTGTACTCTGTTTATTCTACATCTTCCAGTAAGCCTAAGTATTTTCTAGACGGGTTTTATGTAATTACGCAAAAATATCTTAAGTAGCACTGAATTTTGTATTTGTTTCGTCCTTAACAGTTTTCTTATAAAAAAATAGTGGGAGAGAAATACACTCATGGACAAAAAAAAAATTAGCGCATCAAGAAGGAGTCATCAAAATGAAACGAAATTTTACATACGTAATGACTACTTTGATATAAGTAAATGATTAGAAAATCGATGAAAAAGAATAATTTATTTCAGAGAAAAAGGCAAAAGAACGGAGGATTTAATACCCTGTTGAACTCCCTGTAGCGCGAATGCACGATGCGACACGATCAGGCATTGAGGCATACAAGTTCTGTATGATGTCTTGACACGTTTCGTTCCATATTTGCTGTAAACTTGCTTCTAGTTCGTTCAAACTCGTGGGATGCCCAACTCGGCGTCCCAAATGATCCCAAATATGCTCGATTGGAGACAAATCTGGGGATTGGGCAGGCCAAGGAAGGGTAGTAATAGTGCGGAGACAATCTTGTGACACCCTTGCCATGGGAGGCCGAGCATTGTCTTGTTGAAAAATGGCTCCTGGAACCGTTGCATGAGTGGTAACACATGTGGTTGTAAAATGTCATGGACATACCGCTGGGCTGTCATGGTGCCACGGATCAATACTAGGGGTGACCGTGTATTGTAGGCAATGGCACCCCATAGCATCACACCAGCTGTGGGAGCGGTGTGTCGCTGTAAAGCAAAGGTAGAATTGAGGCGTTCACCACGGGGTCTCCACTCACGAACACGATTGTCATCACTGCTGAGATTGAATCTCGATTCGTCGCTAAAGACGATCTGTTTCCATTCCGCTGCAGTCCACTGCATCACTCCAAACGGAGGCGTCGATGAGTGGGCGTGAAGGGCAGCACACGTAATGGGCGTCGCGATCCCAAATGTCCTTCAGCCAGGTGCCTTCGTATGGTTCGAGAAGACACAGGGGCCTCTAGTGAAGGTGCTACCTATGCCTGGATGGCGGCCGATGAAGCAGTTGGCTGTACGCGTGCATTTCTTACGATGTGGTGGTCTTCTCGACGACTGGTCTGTCGAGAGCGTCCTGAGCCTGGTTTTCGTGTAAATGACATCACTCGGATCCACTGGTCCCAACACCTCCTCACAACACAATCAGAGCGGCCTAATTGACGAACTACTCGCCTAGCTGACCACCCAGCTTCCATCATGCCGATGATTCTCCCCCTCTCAAACTGCAACAGCTGCTCATATTGTCTTCGAAAACGGCGTAATGGCATGTCTACCTCAGCTCTTCCTTTGTAAACGATTCAGCACACTCAAACAAGCTTTGGTTACCTGTTTTATACTCCAGGGAGAACGACGTTAAATGCCCTCTACCTGCTATACGTAATGCGCAATCACGCTGCATTTCTAATCATATCTCCCCGACATGTACCTTCATGCCAAGTTTCATTACGATCCAACAATTATTTCTTGGTGCGCTAATTTTCTTGTCCATGAGTGTATTTTGAGTATCTCTACTTTCTAAAGAACAGCCACCAACTCCTACGTAGTTTTTTTCACAAATGAAGTATCTAAGCTTAATATAACGTTTGTTCTCTATTGTTTATTTTCACATTACTTAATTTTACCAATTTTTGCTTAAGTGCTGTTATAATATTATATTTACTTCAAACTACAAGGCTTACATTTATTTCATCTCTTGAAATGAAATGTTTGTGAATCTATCGAATTAAATTAAAGAATGGGTTAGTGCTTAATATTTTTCTGAGTTTCACTTTTCAACACGAACTCCACAATTATTCAAATTACACTAATTCAACTTAAGCACTATGCAGTAATCAGAGAACCATAATAATGTAAAAATGAATAGCCATTGATTTATCATTAGTCATTTCTTTTTTGAAAAAGTTGGTCAAGAGATTAATTTCTGCAGCATGTAATAAATTTTGATTTTCTGATAAATAATTCAATTTTAATTTTCTGGTCGTTTCTCAGTTACTATTATTATGTTTAGTATACGATCGTACGTAAAAACTCTAGTAGCAAAAAAGAGCCAAATTTTCAGATTAATCCGTAAGATATGTTCCTCTGTCAATTCTTTTTAAGGATGTTTTAAGGATGTGAGTATCTAAATTAAAATTATTATTATACCAAATTATGGAACAAGTTGAACTATTCTTTCATGTGGTATGTAGCCACTCCTGTTGTTTATTATCCTTTGTTTTAAACTCAATACAATAAAAAAGTTTAATTAAAATTTTTAAAATTTATTTTTTGATATTTTTATCTCAAGAACTTAAGAATATGTATCGCCATATCTCTTTTTCTGCTATAAATTAATTAACAATTTTTTCTGAGTTACAACATGACTGGAAAAATCAAGTAAATGGGATATGTATAAAGATTTATTTTAAGTTTCTTTAGAGTTTTCAGAGTTTCATCTCATTCTCTTTTCCCTAGCGTAACTCATTAATACTTACCCGTTAACACTCATTTTAAATTTAAGACCTCAGTATCAAAATCTTTGAGTATGTTTCTCCTAATATGTTTTTCGAAACTAACCTGTGTGATATATTCCACGTTCCCTTTTTTCTTATTCAAAGAGACCGAATTCACCAACAAGAGTTGAAAACTAAATTCCACATTTATTTTAAAATCCAATTTACTTCTATCTCTCCTGGTTCCAAAATGATTTTACCTATTACATACCAACAAGTTTCCAAAATGGTATACTTCCTTCTGAATCGTTGCAATTATTTTTTACAGTAGTTAGATATATTTATAGTTTTACAAATGTAGATATTATGCTCTTTAATTTACTACATTTTCAAAAATAATGTACTTTTTTTGTAAGAATTAAGCTTTGAACCAAAGAATGTGTTTAATATTTTAATCGACGCTGTACCTAATCAATTAAGTCAATCGTTTATTTATTTGATATTCTTACTTCAATCGATTTCAAAAGAGTTCATCGAACTTATAAATTTGTATGCGATTTTCGATGTCATTGGCCCTAGACTAATTAAAAAATACATCAACAGCAATAAAATCAAATCTCCAGTTACAATGCAATAAAACATGATTCTCTCTATCTTTTTTTCTTATTTTGGTTCACTTACTTCCTATCTCAAATGAGTATCCAATAAATATTTCCTTTCAATTGACCTTATTGACATTCAAAACATGAATGTCCATTCATCTTGATTATAACATTCCTATGAGATAAAGATGCGCTAAACATTCTGCTTGATCATTACATTTCCAACGCCATTCCCATTCTGAAAATGAGATGATACGATGCCAAAAAAGAGAAAATAATCTAAGCGAGAACTGCTGGCGCCTTCTTCTCTGCTAACTCATGAATTTTCTTCCTGAAAGAACCAGTCATTACCACTCCTTCATCCTTTCTGGTGGACTTGAGGGGGGAATAAACGTTCCATGCTTGTATTACAATGGACACATTCTTTAACTGATTACATTTTTTGTATTAGTAGCACAGCAGTATAAATCATAAAAATAATTAAATTTGATAGAAAATTCTTATACATAACTGCCTACTCTTTCATAAAGCAAGTAAATTCAAGTAAACTCAATCAACCGTCGATAAGTGAATATTTATTATCCAACAAAGTAAATTAAATTCGATAAATAACTGAGAAATTGTAAATTGAAAACCCACATCAACTGTATATTAAATTAGAATCATGATTTGCATTGCAATAACTTGTATAATTATTTTTTCTCAAGTCTTAACTCATTTAATTGGAACTCCATTTTAGAATCTTGGGGGCCGCGGTAGCCTAGTGGTCAAGGTCGTGGATAGCGGCTGGCGGTTTTCGTTCAGTCGCGGGTTCGATCCTTGGCCACCAAAGACCCGCCGTGTAGCCGGGGCTGATGCACGTTAAATCTGTTCAGGGCCCAAAGTCCTCCCTCTGGTTGGTGTGGATGTTAGGAGAGGGGGTTGCCAGCTTAGGTGTCGTCCTCGTCACTTGACCGTGGTTCAAAATTACGAGGTCCGTCGCCAATAGCCCTCGTGTTGCTTCTAGTGCGACGTTAATAGAAACTAAACTAAACTAAACCATTTTAGAATCTTGCCCTTACAAGAAATCATACAAGTATTAACATTCAAATCTAAATGGAGAATATATAATAAAGTGTTCTCTTTTATTATTCTCTTTTTTGAACTTTCGATTCGTTTAATTGCAATTCCGTTAGAAAATCCAAAAAAGGCTTTACAAAAAAATCCTACTAGTAAGAAAACTCAATACTAAAGGGGGAACTGATAAAATTTGATACATTTTTTGACTAGTTTTATGTATGTGGACATTATTTTCACTGGACAAATATCACATATTCTATAATATTTTCTTCGATTTCCCAAAACTGAAAATAAACGGCTGTGTCGAGGAAAATAGGGAATTTAACCGAGTGAAAACAATCGGCGCCTCAATTCCTTTTCTATATCTTGTATCAGAATTTTCCCTTCTCACAGCTAAGAAACAAGTAATTTCTTACAGTTATCTTATTGATTGACTTGTGCGAAAAGAGAAAATAAGAGCATCTACTTATGTTACATTATCCTTTTTTTATTGCCTGATTGTGACGTTCGTTATCGCAATTTATTCCTATTTCTTGGCTTACGATCTATCTCTGTCACAGCTTTATACTTGAGATGCATAGCTTTGGGTTTTTTTTCCATCTATTTTTAGCATTTTTTCAACTCAAGATAGAAATTGATTTCCGTAGTATAGAAAACCAATACTGTTAAGTAATTGCGTAAGTGCTTAAAGTGATATTAACATTTTATGATTACAGGAAACACCGGTGGTAAATTATTTATAGCCATTAAGGGTACGCCGCTATATGTTGATTTTAAGTGCTATGAAATTAACGGAGATTAAGTAAAGCTTTATATTCAGAGTTAAATCTTAGGTAAGAGTTAAAGAGAGAGCGAACTTAAATAAAATATGTTATCGCCAACTTGTTCAATATGAAGGGGTAATTAGATGTGCAAGCATACACCACATTTCAAAATTACTTGTGTCAGTAGTTGAGAATAATCCAGGGAAATTGGATTTAGTAAAACATCAATATTTGTTTGTTGTTTAATATGGTATTGTGTTGGAGAATATCCCTCTTTCAAATACAACAAATATCAGAAATGAAGTATGCTCAAATATTTAAGAAAAATAATCGCTAATGGATAAATGGAGGGACACAATTAGTATTGAAAAGTTATCATGTTAATATAGAACGTAGTAACAATGAACAAATGACGAGTAACGTCGTAGACATCAATACAAGCAAGGTTGAGCATCCAGGAAGCGGTAACAGAGAACTCTGTTTAGTTGCCGTTGCGAAACGACGAATCTACTGGTGCGATATGTCTTTTATTCATCCAGTATGAAATCGGTATATCCCGGCTGTCAATAGAGAGAATGAAATCTGGACATGTCCAGGAGAATAATTCACATTGGATAGTAGACAAAGAACAGTACTTGGATCACGAAAGCAAATATTCCTTTTCTTTTACTGCTGTGTTCTTCTGAGGGTGGCGAGGCTATAAATACTAATACCGCAGGTGCACACGCAGAATACTCGGCATTTTTACCTGTGCATGTAGAAACGAATTATTCTAATATGCCGCCATATGGGGCATGGTCAGAAAGGGCAAGTGGTTTGATAATTAAGCATGGAGAGAAGTCGGAAATTGTTCGAGAAGGGGCACCACAAATATCTTAAAGTAAACGCTTGAAAATATCAAATATGATTGTGTAATTAATAATGAGTATAAAATGTCCGTTTTGCTTGAAATTTTTTAATAATATTTTCAATGTAATATATGTATTTTGAAGCAATAAAAATTCCTCATTATAGTTGGCTGCCTCATTTAATCCATATTGGCGAAGGGCGCTTGGAGTTTACTTCCGACACGGGTAATGCGAAAGAGAAGAGAAGTGGAAAGTGAGGGGAAAGAGAGAGTGCGAGAACGAAAGGTCACTCAGTTTTATTCTGGAATAGGTGGTGCTGCATAAGCTATCACATGACGCTGATTCGTGGTGCCATCTATCGAGTATCGGAGGAACTGGTTTTACAGTACATTGGAGAATAAAATTAATTCTTTAACAATTAGCTGGAAATTCCTACATTTATCAGATTATTTGCACAAAAAAAGAATAAATAATCAAACCAATTATACCACGGTAAGTTCATACATTTTAGAGAATTCTGAAAAATGCATTGATATTTAGATTTATCAGTCACATTAATAATAGAGTAATTTTTTTAGTTATATTTTCATTATAATTTATATACTACAAGTCACCCTTACTTCAACAGCATTTCATTAGTTATACATAATATTTCATAATTTAGACTGAAAAAGATTTTATTTAAAAATGTATTTTAAGCTATATGCTAAATCCAAAAATGTAATGAAACTCATATGTTAAGGAATTATGATCTGTAAACAGCTAATGGATCTGCGGAGGGCATAGAATAATATTGCGTGATAATATTTCATCATATAAATGTTCAAAAATTATAAAAGAAACTTATTTTTAAATGTTGACAAGGTGTAAAAGTGGAATTTAAAATAAGGATGAAATAAAACAATTCAAATAAAATTAATGGCTTTCAAATTTTCCTTAAAGTGAAAGGAATATTATACTTTTTGTTTTAAGTAGTTAGTAATAAATTTTAAACTTCTAGCACTGAAAGATTAATCTCAGCTTTTCTACTTTTAAACTTACTCCCAAAATATTTTTATACTGCGTGTTATGAACAAATAATAATACATTTTCGAAGTCATTGAGAATTTCTTAATTGCAAGGTCAAAATTTCTTATCTTTAAGTTCAGTAAATTAAATGAAATATACTTAGTGTGTTAGAAATATATTTTGTAAATTTTAGGGAGGAATAGGCTATGATACTGCAATTAATCCTATAAAACCTGTATTTAACCTTACACCCTATACTAGTTAGTAAATCTCAGGGGAGGGGAACCGAAGATTTTGGATTAATCACAAAATTTGCATCAAACTATATACAGAAAAAAATATTTAATTTAAAAACTGAAACCGATTTCAAATTAACTAGAAACGAAGGAAAAATATCCAAAACTTTTTTAATCATAACCTACCAGTTTTTTTTCTAATTATTGAATAAAAATACTTTGAATAATCCTGTGAATTTAATTAATTGATTTGTTTCAAAACTGTTCAGGTGCTTGAGGCTCAAAAGAAAGTACATTAAGAATACAATTGTTATTTTACTCAAGAAACGCATTACGCAACAAACGCGTTTTTCAAAATCTAAGCCTAAATGCAGATTCGCCGAATTACTTTCAATATTAGAGAGCTTAAATGCGATAGTGGCTGATGCTGTATGTATCCTCCCGCATTAGTCCTGTAGGAACTGAGAGATTTTATTAACGTCGCACTTAAAAGCAACATGAGGTTATTGGTGAAGGACCACGTAATTTTGAATCTGGGCCAAGTGACAATGATGACACCTGAGCATGCACCTCCCTCTCTAGATATCCATATCATGCCAACGAGAGGACTTGGATCCTCGACAGATTTAACGAGTATCACCCCCGCTACATATCTGATCTCTAAATTCATCTAGACTCAAACTCACGACTCGACTCAACGAATGCCGACCGTGAGTTCGCGACCAAGACCTCTAGGCTACCGTGATCACGCAACTACTATTAAATCTAAATCCGGCTTATCCGCTTCAACGTCAATGACTATTCAACTTAATTGCAGTATCTCACATACGGGCCTCAACTCTACTAATCTCTCCTGTAATCCCTTCCTTTTATCTAATCATCTATCCTTCATCAGTCATTTTCGAAGGAAAATTAAATATAGCTTACCTCAGTTTTTACCAATTTGCATAAACTTTATTGCATAAAGTGAAAAAAATAAAATTGTTGAACTAAAATAAAATGATATCAATTTACACAATAAAAACAAAATCGAACCCCACCATTTCATTCCTCAGTTCTTAGACATTAATATCAGCAGGATCTTGGTGCATTTTGTTAAATTAATGGTGTACTTTTTCACTTATTTATAAAAAAAAAATCAATATAAGTTAAATAATCTTTAAAGTAATTTGGAAGATTTTAATCTTAAGGCTAATGGTTAATCATCCTTAAGAAATTCTTCCATTTTATATTAAATGATATTTAATTTTTCGAAAGACGACATTCATTTATTTGAAAATTGTACAAATTGTCCGGATACTCCCCTGATACTAGAAACTTATTTATAATTGTCCAACCATTTGGCATTTCCCCTCACATTTATTTATTCCCTCGGGAATTTCTCTGCTACCTTAAGTACCTAATCTTGTCATTCAGATCTTCGAGACTATGTTCTGCATTATCCAGGGACACGACGACAACGACACTTGAAAAGTCAAATCATTATGGAGTTGGAAAATAAATATTTTGCATTGATTTTGAAAGAATTTTCATAATTACCATCCCATTCATTACTGGAAAAGGATATATTACTATGCGTAAATAGATTAATAGGATAAAAAATATAATAATCAGGTTAAGGATACTGCGTAAGTAAATATATGTAGATCAATGGGGGGGGGAAATAACACGTATTCTAAAATTTTGAAAGTTTCCCTCAAATAATATTAATTTTAATTTTCACCCAAAATGAGACCTCTAATTATCAGCTTTCGAAGGAATCCATTTAATGGTGTATGAAAAACTCAAAAATAGTGCTTAAGAAGAAACTCACACGAACATTCGATTTTGGTATTTTTATTACATGTGCAGAGTGCACAAAAATGGTATTAAAGTTCTGATCTTTTTTTTAAAAAAAATGTAAAAGAAACTGTTTATTTTTAATGAAGAATTTCCTCCAAATGTTTTATAGTACTAATTTTACGATAAAAATTTCTAGATTAAGTCTACGAAAGAAGCATAATCATAATCCACTCAGAGTCTAATCTCTCGTCGTAAGTCTTTCTCTACTTCTAAAGAAAATGGTAGACGTATGTAGTTTTTAGAAAAAATGTCTACTGATACTGCTACAGCAAAGCGCATCAATTCTGAAGAAGCTTAACCTTAAGAGATTACCTTGAAAAGGCTTAGCAAGAGTTTCGTAGAATACAATTTTTCTGGTAGTTCTAGAAAAAGTTTACAGAAAACTTATACAATAACTAATATAAATATTTATTACAACTTTTAAAGCACTTCTACCAAAAATTATTCTACGAGAACCATTTGAAAAATATGTATTTTCCCCCATTTTAAAGGATGTTAAAATACATTTATTATTAATAATATACACTAGAAATAATATATAATAGATATCTTAACTGACAAATCACTGTGTTATTTAATATCCTTGTTTATCATTTGTTTCTGCCAAGTGGTATATCATGTTATCAATTTATTTCCAAAACTTTTTTTTTTCTGTTTTGATTTGTATTTTTCCTAGAAGTAACATTTCTTGTGTTTTATGCATTATTTTTTTATATTGTTACTAACGTTATTTCTAAATTTGTTTTATAACCTCTATTTTGAGTCCCGCTCCTCCGTGTAGTTAATGTACTTTTAGAAGGATATGTTGTATAGTTGTAATTTAATATAACTTATAAGGTTAGTAGGTTTTAAGAGTTGTTGACTTTTGTGATGTGTTTTCTTACGCTTTTAAGATTTTCTATTTCTTTTTTACCTTTCTACAATTCCATGCCTTACCAACTTTTGTCTTAGTTAAAACTGTCGTCTCATAAAAGATGTGTTCGTCGTCTTGTGATTAAATAAAGAATATTTTAAATTATATTTGCTTGTTAGCAAAATAATTAGTGCTCAACTTATAAGCATCTATATATAACTTTTAAAAAATGTCTTACTATAATGCTACGGAAATTTTAACATCTTACGTATTCAAAAAAAAATTTTCCTTTCACCAGAAATATAAAAACAAAACAAAACTAGATTTTACTAAACTTTTAATTTATTTTGTGTCTTTTTTTTTCATTCTTTCTGAAAGAATTATTCATTTTATTATTTTCTTTCAAAACTGTTTTTCATTAAGTTTTCTTTCAGTAAAAATTCCTTATCCGGATATGACTGCGCCAATTGAAAGTCTATTTGACTGTGAGCAGAATTAAAGTAAACACTACTTGACATTTCACATTGCTAAAAGAAACTGAATTTTCATGAAATAAAATTCTAGTTATCCTCTGCAAACATTTTAAAAATGAGAGTTTCTGAATTTCATATCTTTATTTTAAAGAACCTAGTAATTTCGTCTGAGATCGACGAATACGTTTTTAAAGAATAACAATCAATTTTATGCTATTCATCATCTTGTATTATTTCCTATTTCAATAAAAATAAAGTTTTAGTTGCTAATGTACCAAACTATCTATATTTATCTTTTAGATTGAATTTTAAAATTAACTTGTATGTGATTACCGTTCTCGATCGGGGTTTTATTCATGTAGTTCAGTACATAAATTTCAGGCCGAAATACAGAAAAAATAATTTATTTCATCGAATACATAAAACATAATATTTTATTTAAATTTGAATGTTGATTTGTCTGACGTTATGTAAATTCGTATTGTTGATCGTATCACTCCAAAAGTATTAGGAGACATCACTGATGCGTTGAAGGAGCTACACATAAGCATATTTCCATCAAAAACGTTATTCAAATTTATATTTGGTGGATTTTCTATTATAAAACCTCCTTTTTCAACATTTTCCCTCATAAACAACATTGATTTACTTAGAGACTTTTCTTTTTGAACTTATTTTTTAAATCAATTATTTTGTTTATTTTAAATAGTTTTCTTTCATGTTCCTATGTTTTTCTTAACCAGTAATATTGAAGCTTTGTATACTTATCGAGCTATATCTCGAAATAAAATTTTGAAAAATTACAATTATTCCGCCATCGAGTGTGTATATTAATTAGCGAATTTTGGCTAATTTTTGAAAACAGCGCTAAAAAACATCACTTTTGAATTTTTTTAACATTATTTCATCCAGAAATCTATCGATCAAAATAAAAAGGTATTGATATGATAAATGGAATAAACTTATAGACTCCTTCTAAAAGAGAACATGGGAAAGTATTAATTCGTAGGATTCTAAGCAAATGTTATCTGTACAGCTAGTGCACGAATTTTTATTTCCCCCCCCCAGGCTCTTGCTTAAGCTTTCTGTATAGTTCTGTTAAGTCAAGTTTTGACAAGTTCTATGTGTGTTTGGTATTCATTACTTTATTTAGATTATTTGAGATCATTATATTTATTCATTTGTATGATCTCCATTAAAAACAATATTACTGAAATATTTTCTAAAATTCTTAATGCTTCTTATATATATATATATATATATATATATATATATATATATATATATATATATATATTAATTACATATTTTTTTAAGTATTATTGCCCATTAAAAATGTTTTGTGATTGGTCGTTGGGATCAGTTAAATTTTTAAATTAAATATCCGTAAGAAGATATTAAATATAACTCTCTCTCACTATTAATGAATTTTAATTTCTTTAGACTTCATGTAACATTTAATAATTAGTTGCAGCTTCATTTAAGAAAATAATTGTTATTTTATAAATTAAATTTTTAAAATAAATAAAGCTTCAAAAAATTTAATATATGAACTGCAATACTCAACCTCCTTTCATTTAAATTTTTTTCACTATGATATTTTCTTTACAAAATCATTTTTCTTAGGAGACTAATTTGCTATAAATTTA
The DNA here is from genome assembly GCA_019974015.1 of Nephila pilipes. Classification (NCBI taxonomy): domain Eukaryota; kingdom Metazoa; phylum Arthropoda; class Arachnida; order Araneae; family Nephilidae; genus Nephila; species Nephila pilipes. Next base: position 1,302,542 of record BMAW01044454.1, read on the forward strand.
AAATTATATTTTATATTTTCTTCATTAAAAAAAGTTCCTATCCTTTCATCTGAATGGCTCCATTTTTCAATTTATCCGTGTGAAGAACGGGTATGTCAGCTAGTTTATAATTTAAATGCGAGAAATTTATAATTGGTTCATAAATTTAAGAAATAGCGATATAAACTTGTTGAGTTTTTAAATTCACTCGTACGAAGAAATTAAATACTTCGCTCAATCGCACTGAATTTTAATTTAAGTTTTATGTCATTAGTAACAACTTCTTTAAAAATGTTATATTTATATATTGTATTAATCCATCCAGTATGTTTTCCAAATGATTATTTTTATGGAGTTGGCGACCAAAATAGAACCTAAATTCTATCTCATCAAGCAACTTCATAAATATATATACTAAGTGTGTGTTTCAAACATTTTACATAGAATAAATTATTATTGAGATTTTATAATGATTAGAAGTTTATTTTATATTGCAATAAAGTGAAAATTATAATAACTTTTATAAAGAAAATTTCAGTGTTCTAAATTCGAACTACCACAGCTTCTTACGTAAGGGCTATATTATCAAAATAATTATGTATTCCCAAGATAAGGCTATATTCTGCATTATTCAATTTACAAAATGTCTATATGTTTATTTTCTTCCGAGTTTGGTGGCAAGTCTAAATATTTGCTTATATTTGTATAAAATGTTCTGACAGTAAAAAATATACATTAAACAAACTTTCCTTGAGGGTTTTTCTAATTTTGCAGCCCCGTTAGATCATAAAATAGGCATTTGTAGACAAAATTTACCTTAATTCAAAAAAGTTTCTCCGAAGGAGCACCTTAAATGTAAGTAATCTTTCACGTATCTCAGTAAACTTTTCCAAACTTTACATGTCTTAAAACTTCAGATATCAATTACACCGCACACCTACTGTAGTCACGTGTTTTTAGAGCGGCCGCGTCAATTGCATTTGTTAGGTTCTACCGTATTATCAAATATTCATGAATGAATCGTTAAAATTAATCCACCCACATCCTTCCGCTGAGGCACTCACTAGATCGGAAAGCTTAGGAAATGAACTTATGAGGTGATGCATAAAAGATGTTTCTATTCCACGATGTGGTAAACATTGGATAATGCTCCTAAAATTCTTGGTGTTTCATCTAGAAACATTTTAGAAGTAGTTATTTAACATGGGCATAAATAAGCTAAAACACTTCAGGTTATTCAATAAGTTCTAGTTTCTTAAAAGAAATTTTTAATAGGCTTGATTAAGCTTTACAGGCTTCATTTCAATTGATTAAATAAGATGGAAATAAGAAAAAAAAGGACAATTTCTTAAGATGCATAGCTATTCAAATTACTGATTTCAACGTATTCAAAGCACTTTTCATAACACAAAAAAAACTTAATGAATACTGCAATAATTAAGTAAAACCTTCGTGTAGCAGAGCTAATGCATGTTAATTCTTTCGAGGTTCTAAGTCCACAAGATGGTGTGGTGGAGAAACTTGGAGATAGATGTGACACCTTAGGAGTAGTCCTCGTCTTTTGACCCAGGTTCAAGCTTACATTAGTAACCCCTGTTTAGCTTCTAAATGTAACATTAATAAATAATTAATCAATCAAAAACGAATAATTAATAAAAAAAAAATGCTTACTTGTATCATAACTGTAAAGACAATTTAAATTGAAAATAAATATTATTTTCCAGTATATTTGGTTTGTAATTTTATTTTTAATTAGACTTAGTAAAAGGCCCTCTGTTTATTATCTTTTAAGAAAAATGTTGACGTAGAAATTTGTCAATTATATTTTCCTTCTACGAGTAACTTTTTTAATAAATTCAGAAAAATTTTGAGTTTTTGTTAGAATTATTTTTATTTGTTGCTATAGCATTTCAAATCTTATTTCAGAAATTAATCATAATTTGTTAATCGAATTTGGTTATGTTCCTAAATAAAGTGTCAAACTGAAGGAATTAATTAAACCAAACTCATTGATATTCTTTATTCGAATGTATTTCCTAAGGTTACAATACATTTTCGGAGATGATTTTGTTAATTATTTAGATTTCGTCTTGAAATGCCTAATTTATGATTTGATGAAGCTTTAAAATTCAAAAATACCAGCCGAAATTTTGCTTGTTTACACTTTTTCTATCAGGAGCGCAATTTTGTATGAAAAATAAGCAGGAATTTGACCTTTCTTCTATACATGGTAACTGAAAAGGAAAGAATTGTACAGACATTTATTTAAGTTGAATAACGTAGATAGTTGTTTCTTTAATGAAAAAATTAATATCTTCAGATTACCCAGATCTGGTATATTAGCGTATTATGAATGCTAAAAACCGAAGTTTTCATTGACACTGTATTTCCAATTTATAACACTCAAAAAAAAAATTCTAATTACATTAAATTTGAAAGTATAATCCATTCCTTATATAAACATTTAACACATATGGAAAATTTCAGGTTAATTGAAACATAAAACTTTGAGGGATTATGTTTCACGCCAATGAAAAATGCATAAAAGTTTATTTCGAGAAAACATTAAAAATAATTAACGGACTTTTTGCATGAAAAACTCTGTTTTCACCCTAATACGTTTCAGATTTCTAAAGTTCAACTTCTTTGCTTTCTACAGCGCAATTTTTATTACTTGTGACTTTTCGTGAGTTCACAGAATTTTTCTACGACCCTGACTTTTTGTTTGCGAGTCATAATTTTTCATGAATTCGGCAGTTGTCTAAGCCTTTATACACTCTTGAAGTAAAAGAGGCTACTATATTACCAATATTCATCTTAAAAATATTTAAGCAACTTGGAAATCCAACATTAAATTGAATAACAGAAGTATAAGCTTAAATATCGTAGTTTTAGAACAAACTAAAATCACTTTTAACATACTTTGTCATAATGAAACCAAGCGAAAAAAAATGTAATGAAAAACACTTTGCTGGATTCAGTTATCCTCATTTTAAGGGCTTTATTAGGTGGAAGCCTCAGCGTCACAACAGTGAACTTTATTTATTTTTCAGAGGGTTCCTACTTTAATAAGTTTCTCTTTTTCTTTTTTAAATAAAATGTATGCTTCCTGACTCTTACATTGACATTAAATTTTGTCATCTTGATTGTAAAAGATTTCAAAAAAAAAAAAAAAAAAAAATCCCAGAGAAGCCATATATATCAACGACGCGTATGAACCGAATTCAGTATAGATTGCTTAAAAACTTACATGCTTAAGATATTGCTTAAAAAAGCGCACATTTTCGGTTAATTAAAGTTCAGTGTAAGAAAAATTTCTTTTTATTTGTAATATCTGGACTACACCTTGTTTAGTTGTATTGGTTTGCTTAGGAAATTTTCATGCTCCAGTATTTTTATAGAAATATCACTGGCTCCGTTAAAAGGACAATTCACTGACTGCATGAATTGTTTTTCGTTCAGTACACATTTCTTTTAATGTCATTAAAACACACGGGTTAACAAAATATTCTAAAAACAAAAAAATTATGGAAATTCTACAAAATCAATTTATTTAAAACACAAATAATATTTTAAAAAAGAATGACCCATAATTTTAATTGCAATTATTTTTCGTTTACAGTTTTCATCATAACGTTACTTTATTCAAATAAAAGTTATAAAACATCAGGGATGCATGTAAGCCTTTATTTAAATAAACGCATTATCATTATTATATTTATCAAAATATTCAAGCAAAAAAAATGCTTTGATTGAGCCCAAAAACAGGTTTGAGAATTATATATATAGTCTTTCTGAAACCATATTAATAATTTTATTACCAAGAACGTTATAACTCTTGTATAAATATTATTATTATGAAATAAATAAATATTATTATTATGAACAACTCAGCCATGAATGTCATGTGTTGTGTTGTTTATTAACGTAGCCTTCAGAAGCAACGCGGGGGCTATTGGCGATAGACCTTGTAATTTTGAACCTCAATCAAGCAACGAGGACGTCATCTGTGCTGGCGCCTCCATCTCCTAACTTCCACCCTACGCCATCAGGAGGACTTTGAGCCTCGAAAAATTTAACAAGCATCAGCCAGCTACATAGTGGGACTTCAGAGGCTTCAGGATCTAACCCACGACTCGATGAAAGCAATGACGATAGCAAGTCCGCGGCCAAACATAATCACGAAAAAGATCAATAAGAGTTTTAAAGGTATTTCATATAATACTCGTAATATTTGAATTTAATTGTTAATTAAAGTATTTTTTGTGTGTCAAATAACTACTTCTTTTTAAAAAAAACTATATAGAGAATCAATATTTTTTTAAAAAATCCCAAACACATTGCTGTTAAGATTTGGGTTATTAAAACTTTTGTAACAAGAAAAATATATTTTCAATATATTACATAAAGACGAATCAGCATTAAGATATGAAACAATGTAGCACTGTTATGTTTGAAGTAATTAGTTTTCAGAAAATATTTATTTTTAAAGAAACTGTATTCTACACTATCTTAAGAACAAATAGTTTACATTTCACAGGATTTCTACCTATGGCATCATCTCATAAGTTGAGATGCTACATTAAAACACTGACATTTCATAATAATACATAAATGAATTTTCGATTATTTTTCCATGGTTCATTTATCTGGATGAAAAAAATAGTTTATAAAACCATGGATATTTTAAATTAAGTAATTTGAATGATTAAGAAACTCTTAGCTATTCTACATTATTTTATCGCATAAATATAAATACCTTCAGATGCAAACATTCCTTTAACTTTATTTAACGCCTATGCAATGCTCCTACCTAAAATGCTGTATTGTCCTTTAGAGTGAAAAAAAAGATTTCTATTGGTGGAAGAATCATACATCTTGAATTTAAAAATGAAAAATTTAAAATCGAAAATGTTGCATTCATTTTCTCCTTTTCATTTTTTTCAAACCTATGTCCATTTAATGGACATAGGTTTTCGATTGAAGAATGTAAATAATACGAAAACCAGTTTTAAAATATTTTAGACTATAAAATATCCATTTTAACCATAATTTTTCTGTTTTATTGATTGGTTAAAAGCCTTTTTCAAACAAAAGGTGATTGTAGTAAAAATGTTTCAGTAAAAAAAAATGCAAAACTGCACAGAAAAGTCTGCTAAATGTCAAAAACTTTACTTGTTAAATTCTAACTGCGTCAAAAAAATAAAAGCCTCTATAGATCGAAAGATAGGTTCAAGTCCTGATTTTTTTTTAATGTCATCGTGATGTTCATCCGTCAGGCTGCGTGTTGAATAAAATTGACTTCTAAGCTATCATATAACCTGGTTTTAAAACTAAAAGATTGAGGCATCAATTCAAGGAGCTAAGCTTCCCGCGTTTGATTTGAAACAATTTGTTTACTTTCTGATAGAAAGTTTACTTTTTCCCGAAAATTCATAGAAAAGTTTATATTCTTTTTTATCAAAATTCAAAGATAAATATAAAAATAATTTTTGTTCTAGTTTGATAGATTAATCTAGCTAATTTCAATGTAGATATGAAATATTCATCAATTCATTTCATGTTTCAAATCATATCACAAAAATTATAATAATCAAATTTTGCTTCAAAAAGATTGTTTAATTTGAAGCATAATTATATATAACGGTAGCAATTGTGTATTTTTCTACCGAAGCTAATTTCTGAATAAATTCATTAACTGTTGAATTTATGAACATTTTAACACATCAGAGTTTATTATATTCGACGTATAGTCCTGATAATTCATATAATTATAGTTACATATACACATAACATACACACAAACACATATTAACATTAAATTGTATGTATGTATGTATGTATGTATGTATGTATGTATATATATATTTAATACTATTCCATCCATTTCATTTCTCTCATTTGGTTCACTTACTTGAAATCCCAGTTCAACATTTGAGATTCTTTTCCCATCAGCTGGCAATGTTTACGCTGAACACATTAATATCCAGCAATTGATCTTTTTATTCTTCTTGTAAATATCATTCCTGAGAAATAAACATTCAAGAGATTTTTCACATGATCAATTGCATTTCCAACCTGAAATCAGATGGTATGATGCCGAAAAATTGAAAATTAACCAAGAGTGAAGAAGTCCGCGTCTTAAGCTCTTTTATCACTGCTAAAGATATATAAAAACCAACGTACTTTCCTACAACCTGTTTTCTTCCCCTTCTTTTGAGACTCGGGTTAAAAAAATAAAAATATACATAATTCTTACTTACTGGTCAATTGTGGCACACTTGTTCTAACCCTTCCCTCTTTCTTGGCTTTCTTGTATTTGAATGACATCGACACGCCTTTATACCTAGGATATAATGCTTTTTATTTGTTTTTAGTGTTTCCTTCAGAAAAAAAAAATTGGGAGGTATTTCACACTGGAACAGAAATGCAATATTATTCATGTAAAAGCATAAATTTAATGAATACCAATCAGTGATTTAGAAGGAATGTCAGTTTGTATTTAAAAATACTTTATTGCTTATTTTTAGTGTGACATACAATTTTGATCTTTTGAAATAATTATTTAGAATAGCTTATCTCAGTAGGATATATTTAAAAACAGTATTCCCTTATATAGATACTTGTTGCCTTTGATAAGAAATTAATTCAATTTTTATTTTATATTCTAAGTGTCCTTTGTGGATCAGAATTACATTAATTTCTAACTAGATATGTTTGTATATGAAAACCAAAAAAATAAATAAGAATTAAATTTTTACCTATGTGGTCTGAATCTTTTTAAAGTAATTATTTATTAATCCAACTTATTTAAGTTAAGTTAATCTTTTTATTTCAATTTTATTTATTTTTTAACGGCGTTACAGTGCATGAAAAGATTATCCGAAATGTGTGATTCTAGATATGTTACGAAATTAAAAGTGAAAACCCTGAAACAAACAGATGTGTATAAGTGTCCAAATAAATACTAATTTTTGTGGAAAAAAAAACTACAGCGTCTGCTCACTCTCAGTGTTTTGAAATAGCCTTACAAAGTAATATCCATTGCAAAGAGTGTTTTATCGTAAAAGACAATACAAACTACATTTTAAGAAACTCATTTGAAATTAAACTTTAATACTGAAAAAATGAAAAAAATAAGATTGTCAATCAAATATTTCTTACGAATAATTAAGTTTTAAATTTCCGTGTGACACACACAGAACATTATATTTTCAAGCCAAAATAATTTTTTTTTCCAAAAATGCTATAAAAATATTGCTATTTTTCTGTCTTTCTCAATAATTAGAGAGTTATTTTCCATTAAACATTGGAGGAATTAAACTGCATAGTAACAGAAAGGTTATTGGATACAGATCTCATAACCTTAAGCCACGATCAGATTGTAAAACCTCCTGAGTTTCTACTTCACTTTCCTTACCAAATCATGCAAGAATTTAGATCCCCTTTCACGTAAGGTATTTAAGCCCCCATTATTCCAAAAGACAGTCAGTTAGTACAATCATTATTTGAACTCATGGATTAACTTCAGAATTGCTGATCGCTAAGCTAGCGATATCGAATAATGAGTAACGAATGGATAGGTTTTTTTTAATCAGTAATCACTACTTTTCTTTTTCAGCTTAGTTAAAGTTGACTAATTTGTAACGTTAACCTATCCGCAATTCTCTCTTAACTAACTTCAGGGGACTATTTATAAATTAAATTCTATAAAATAAAACCTTGATCCAACCGAGTAACTAAAACATCATCAACTAATATTAGATAACGAAAGAAATATAATGAACTGGACAGAAGAAAGGTTTATATAAGCAAACCAAAATAGAATATCAAAGAAGTTGGAAGTTAATAATTAGAGGGTAGTGATTAACAGAGAACAGTTGTAGTTGACGTGTGTGATCTTGCATCGAGACCTGACGGACTAATAAGGATAAAATTGAGAAATACCTGAACTCTTCTCTCTGTTTCATCATCTGATAGTCATACGAATTTTGCTAGTTTGCTATACATGAGCAGAAGGTAAAGCAAGTTATGTAAAGTATTTATTAGATGACATATTACAGGAGGTTTTAAGATTCTCTACAAACTACAGAACTTGATGTAAATGTTCAGGTGTATAGAGTTTCAATTAAAATGAAAAATTTTTTAAAGAAAATCAGTATAAGATACTTATAAGTTTTTGAAGTAAAAAACAGGAAAAAAATATACTCATTTTGTAGAAAAAACATTCTTTTATTTTAATTTTTATTTCCTCTTAGCGCTTTTAAAAAATACTCTCTCTAAAATTTGTTAATAAACCATTTTGATTTCAAGATAAAAACTTCTCTCAAATTGCCAAAATAAAAAAAAAAAAACTAAAAACTTAACTCAAAAAAAACTTCTAATAAAAACTTCTCTCAATTGCTCAAATTGTTGAAGCCTCCTGTCCATTTTATGGTTTAAAAATTGCTTAAGCTCAAAGGTAAAAAAATCTTCGAGATTTGTCTGTAACATTTCAGAATATGTATAATTGCCTTTAATTTCATTTATAAATCTATTTCTTAGTTTAAAAGTGGGGATGGGAATTTCTGTCCTTTTAAATGAACTGTTCTTACCTGTAATTGTTCATTTTCAAAGAACTGTCTTCAATCGATTCTTTGATTTACTTTTTCTCAAGATTTCTAGAACAAATTTCAAAGGTATTCGAATAAATTTAACTCTGTAAGATTACTACATATATACACATTTGAGTCTCCAATTGGCGAGACAAAATAATTAGGAGCATTGTATATTCTTAAGGATACTGTTAAGTCACGAGATTTATTAGAGGTTGTTACATTGACATTGAAGCGTCTTTTGTAATAATTTAAAAACTTATCGAGCTTAACAAAGGATTGTGCTCCAACAATGGTTGGAAAATACAAACCTTTAGTAAAATTTATTGTAAATGAGTCCGCCTAAGAATCGGTAATATTTCAATGCTAAATATCTATTGCTTTATGGCAATGATATTTTGGGATGCGTAGGGCTCGATTCTTGGGGACTTCTAAAAAAAAGATAAACTCCTCACTAGAAAATACTACGATGAGTATATTTATGTATACCATTTAAATTTTCCATTTCTAATACCCCATTTCCAATTCTTAAATTAGTCATTTTTAAACAACTCTCTTTTCATCCCTCTCGTTTATTCATTGTTCTATAATTTTAATTAAATGTTTTGTAAGAAGAGGAAATTAGAACAATCAGAGACCTAGTATGTTGAATATTCAATTACGTCACACACAAGAAGGGTAAAGGGCTCTTTTAATTTTAAATCATTTAAATATTAATGATAGAAGTCCGAAGTTGTTTAAAAAATATGTTAGGCACACATAGTTTAGTAAGAAAAGAAGAATCAGCGGCTCGAAAATGTAAATAAGAGAGTTCTAGATATTTTTATTTTAAATCGAGACTATTAATGATGACGTATGGTTGATTCATATACAATTCTCTTTTGAATTTTAAATGGAAACCAAAACACGCAATCTTATTTAGAGACAAAAAGTTCGTATACATTCGATACTCTGAATTCAAAATTGAAAATTCAGAGAAATATATTCGTATGTTTTGCCTGAATATAGACTTACCTACCTCACATCTCATTTTTAGGGATTAAATGACATTATATATTTATCAGAGCATCTTTATGCACTCATATTATAGTCAGTATTTTTACGTGCATAAAAGATACGAACTTCTGTATTTATCATGTCTATGAAAGAAATATTATAATCTCCTCACAGAGTCGTAACCTCTCCTAGTAAGTCATTTATAGCTCTGAGGAAGATATTAGACGAGGTCTTCGAAAACCATTAATAATATCCCTGCAGAAAAGAACATCATGCGTAAAGCGGCTTAACTAAAAGGATTATCTTGAAAAGGCAATGGTTTCATAAGAATCGTAAAACTAAGATATAAAAATTCTGTTACGGCGAAGAAGGATTAGAAGAAAATTTTATAAAAAAATGTTGAACAATGTATCATTTTCAAAGTATTTATCTTCAAAATAACAGCCTCACCTAAAATTGCAAAGAATACTTATATATAATTTTTTAGTTATAGACGGAGAACAATAAATATAATTTTTAATTGCAATGAATGGTGGGGATATAAATACATGCATATCACAAAACAAAAAATAAAGAGAAAATAACTAATAAAAACAAAAATATTAACAAAACGATAATCTAAAAATAAATGTAAAAGAACAAATTGAGGCATGAAAAAATGAAAAAAAATTGTATAAATAAAACATTAAAGGGATGGAACTATAACATAAATTCTTTATCTGGCTTATAACAGATTAGCGGGTTTTAACTAGTTTTAATGGCTCAATATCAACCTACAAGAAAATGTCTTATAAAAAAATACCTAACAACCCAAAAGTTTACAATATATGAAAAACTAAAAGACAAAGAAACGTTATAAGAAAACAAAAAATACATAGAAAAAAAACCAAACTTTAACCAAAGAAAAAAAAGTGACAAAACATTCCAATGTTTAATCAATCAGATTTAAAGAAAAATAAGAACACGAACCAACAAACATCTTACCCCTTTAAAACCAAATATAGGTATGCCCATTATCAAAGAAAATAATATCATTGGAAATTTTTTTAGACTTTAAGCTTGCAAAAATAGAGGAAAGAAAAAAAAATTAGAAACAAAATAAAAATATTAAAAAGTGGATTTAAAAAAATATATATAAATAAATATTTATATTATATTTTAACCCAGAAAAACTGAAAATAATAGTTATATTTTATATTTCTTTTTTTGAAAATAAAATCGAAAGAAAAATCTCTATTCAAATAAATTTTCTTGAACTGATCTATGTTAAAATACATCTCCTGTGTTATAGACATAATTCTAATATTACGTAAAATTTGGTTATAAGTTTAATTTCGAAAAATATTTATACTTAAAGAACTCATAAATAAGGATATTTTATGAATCCTAAAGGAGAAAAGGTCTACTTATCATAAATATTATACAAAATTTTATTATTTTCTAGTTTTTAAAAAATATCTTAATATTCCTCCTAATTTACATTTTTAATAGTTTGCAAAAAATTTAAATACTTTGTTTTAAGAGATAAGAATGGCTTAACATTTTTATTATATACTTTATTTTAAAGAAATTAAAATCATCAATATATCTATACATAATAAAACTGTTATAATGCTAACCAATTATTAACAGGTCCACCTTGTAAAAAAAACTTTAATCTGCTTATAAGTCTTATTATTAAAAATATATAATTTTCTTTAAGGCTAATGACACACACACACATAAATAAGTAAAAAAAATTTCATTAGCAATAACCTTACTTATATTATATTTTTCATTCAATTTCTTTTAGAACGTTAATAATATGTTTAATAGAATTAAAAGGACATCGAAATCAGAGTTATAAATAACATAAATATGTTTATTATTAATATATTTTACTATATCAATGCCGTTTTTGATAACAGCAAATCTCTCCAATGTATCTATAATATTTTGTATAATTTTTTTTATTTCTTACCAGAAAAAATGCCTGAAGTATTCGAACTGTTAGTTACTGTTCTACATTTTGTAGGGGGTTTATGAAATGTTGGTGTTGAAAAAATTTTGAAAAACATAACTTTCATATTAACACCAATTTTCTAATAAAATGCTACAATTCTATTAGAAATTTATTTCTTATTAATGCTGAGAACCCCAAATGAATTTTTATTAAAAGGATGCTTATTAGCATATCAAAGTAGAGTTTCTTACACATAATAGCATAATTAAGTAATTCTTTCTTTACATAAGTAACAATAAATTTATCCTAGACATTAATAATAGCAATGTTTAAATTTTTCAAGTAAATGTCTTCTTTATTATTAAAATCCAAATCACTAAAGACTAATGTTTTAAAATCCTAATTAATATAGCACCGGGGTGGTGTAGGCCACTGAAAAAGGAGTTCAAACGATGTGTCCCTCTTGCAGTGATTTTTCACAGTTTTTACAGTCTGCCCATCAAATGACGCCTGTTCATGATTGGTTAGTAAAGCAGAAAGCAAGAGCAATTTCCTGAGGTAGATATTTTGCTCAATTCTCTAAGAGCATTAACAGTTGTTCGTACAGACACTTGTAAGCCTTGTGTGATTAAGATCGTGATTAATAGTACATTACGGTAGCTTTGTTAAGATAGATTCTTCTCCAGTTAAATAACTTTTAATAATTTTAATACCATAATTTTAATATGAATAGATGATTAGAAATGGGTCATTTAGTTGATGCTGTACAAGCAGTTAATTTTCTTTTCTTCAACATCTGCCCGTCATCTTAAAACAACACAGGTTGCTGATACTGGTAGCTTTTGTGAATTACCTTCTCAAAAAACAAATAAACAACTGGAGAACATGATGAGAAGAAAAAGCAAAAATATGACAGCAACTATTTAAAAATGTGTTTTTATTTTACTAGTGAAGAGCCAGAACTATAACCTCTTTGAGTAATCTGCACCGATGTTCTTGCCAACAGCTGATTAAATCACCTCATCGTAGATACACACAAGGATAAATATATCGAGTATATTTTTAAAAAAATTATCAGGTATTAGAAAGTGTAGTGTCTCTTCGTTCCTGTCAGCTTCAAACGAAGATAGTAAAATGAACTTCGAGACATTATTTTGGGTTAATAATGGAAATGCAAGATCTGGAAAGGCAAGATCTGGAAAGGCACATACAGTGGCAGAATTCAACTGGACTATGTGCATAAGATATCGAAGAGTGTATGCTTGGAGAAAAAGCAGCAAAGAAATTTGAACTCTTTCTTTTATCAAACACTACAGTGTAATGTAGAATTAATGTTTCTAAAAATGATGTGGAGGCTCTACTTTTCAAAAGATTAAAATTGAATGATTTTGAGATCTAGCTTGATGAGTCGACCTTTGTAGTAAATGTTGTAGCATTGCTTTCCACATTAGATATATTTTTACGAATTCCATTCAAGAAGTTGTATTATTTGCAATACCTTTGAAAGCCTATAGAAATTAAATTTTCGATAAGGACATTGATTAGACTGTTAAAATTTAAATACACTGGACTTATTGTGCGCTCAGATGGTGCAAAATCAATGACAGGAAGATATTATGGTTTAGTGGCTCGGGTAACAAAGACCAACTAGAAAATTTAATGGACTCATTACTGTTTTCATGGACAAGCATTGACATGTAAACGTATTCCTTCAGAATTGTTTACTACTTTAAAAAAACTGTAAAAATTGTCAATTTTATAAAATGATGTGCTAAAAATTATTGTACGTTCTATGCGCTTCCTGAGGAATTTTAAATTTTTGACGTTTCTTTCCTACTTCAGATAGAAGTTGATGGTTTAACCGTGGCAAAGTTTTGAAACTCTTGTTTGAATTGAAGTCTGAAATTCAAGCTTTTTTTATTGATTACTCATTTCATCTGTCCTCTTATATAATCTATATTATTCGGCTGAAAATGCTTACATACTTACCTGATATATTTTTTTAAATTAAAAGATTTAAATCTGTTATTACAAGGCGCAGGTGTCACCATTTTCAGCGTGCATGATAAAATCGAAATCATGCTAACAAAAATAACTTTTGGGTCTAATGTGTGCTGCTGATTGAGTACGAATATTTTGGTTCTCTCGGCAGGTTTTTATCAGAATATTCAATTAAACTTGATGAAAACAACATTAAAAAATATCTGTAAGCAATTGAAACATCTTTCAACTAACTTTCTATGACTATTTTCCTAATAGGCGCACACAATATATCCCTATCAAATAATTGGACACGTAATCATTTACAAAGAGATGTAAGATTAGTGAATTCGTTAATTTTACATGAAAAAGAAACAATCATTTAGTTAGCTTGTGACATTTCTTTAAAAATTATTTCTAAAGATCATTGACTTTTGCTTTAGTGTTACAAATGAATACACTGTTTGGTCAAACAGCGCCATTAAAGTTTTACTATCCTTTTGAGCAACATATCTATGTGAAAAACAATTTTCATCATAAACTTATCTTAAATATACCGAAACAGATTAAAAGCAGAATCTGATCTAAGACTGAAACTGTCAAACTTTAAATTCTTTGTTTCATCAAGCAGCTACAAATATCCCATTAAGGTTGTTTTTTTTTTTTAATTTAATATATACTTAACTCAGAACTAGTTAGTTTATTGAATTCATTTTGTATTCGTTTTCTTGATGCTATCATTTTAGTTTTTATCAATGTTTATATTCACATGTCTTATGATTATGTTTTCATTACTTGTTATGAACTATTTTGCAGCATAGAAAAAAGGTGTTCTAACAAATTTTATTGTTTTTGTACCTATTATTAACGACTGTACAAGGGGTTCACTAATTTCTTTCGGATTTTAGAGGGGATTAACAAAGAGAAAAAGGTTTGGATCACTGATCTAATTCCTAACCTCCTCAGTCCCGGCGTCGCCTGTAGGAGACATTAAACAACACTTTTCAAAAAATGTCTCCAAGTTAAATAAAAGACGTCATTGGCACCAAGAATTAGTTAATTTTCTTATTGATAGATGATAGTTTTGAAAAAATGATCTTAAGTGAACATTTTTTATTCGTAGCTTATTTATGGTAAAATGAAAATAATGTTTTCCGAGAGAATGAAAATTCTACAATAGCGCATTGTTAAGAGTTCATATTTTTTATTATTTTTATTATATAAAATTATTAAACGTACTGTTGAATTCCTTAAACATGCTGTTTATTTCTAACAATACAAGTTTCTCACTCAAATTTTCCCACTTCTGATTTAGAGTGATGCTATTTCAGTATCGCCTGTAGGAAACATTGGGTCAATGGCTATCAAAAGCACTTAATTTAAAACTATAATTATGACATATATTTTAGCTCCGAATGATATTCTTAAATTGCTAACTGAATTTACTAACTGTAAATATTTAAGGGATAACTGAATTCACCAACTGTAAATATTTAAGGAATATAGGAAAGAATCAGTATCTGTTAGAAACTGCAATGAAACAGCTCTTAATGGTCACTGTAATTATGTATAACTTTAAATTTCTCAAAAATCGAATGCATTGGGCAGACAAACCTAGAATTCCCGCACTCGCAGATAATGTCTTAGAAACCGCGAATTTTCAATAAGAAACAACTTAAAATTGAGAAATTATTTAATAGCATATAACGAGACAGAGAGAAAAGGTTTTTATAAGTTTAAGTCATAAGTTTTGGAAAGTAAGTCTCTTCTGCAAACTGTTTAGACAGGAATATTTTGTGATTCGAATGTATTCGACTGTATTGTATTCAAATTTTACATTATGAAAGAATTACTCATCAAAATAAGATTAGTGAAAGATTTTAAATTAACCTGATGATGTAACTAAGTCCCTATGTTTTCTCCAGGAGAAAATCTCGCAAAAATAAAAATTAAAACAATTTTGTCAGTACTTTTTCGTATATTTTGAATCAATTAATACAAATGATTTTAAAATTTGAGGATCAAAGTTGGCCTTGGGTCTGAGGAAGATAAGTTCTATTTCTTAACTTTCGACTCAATCTTAGTTAAAAAAAATCAAAACACCTTCAAGAAACCAATCTAGTTATATAAATCATTCATAAAAATTCCCCCAATGCAGATTTATCAAAACAATACGTACAGCACAAAATATCTACAATAATACCAATTGTCAGATATACTAAAAGTAAATATGTGCAAAATAAAACACTATTTAACTTAGATTCTACACCAAATGTTCAATCAAAAAAGCTCACAAAATCAAAACGTATACTATTATACACTACAAATGCATAAGCATAACATAAAAATCTAGCCAAAAGCCAAAAGAAACTCTTTTACAGATAAATTCCAATGACAAATTTAACTTTTTAACAATAATAAACATTACATTACAGCTTAACACCGAGAATTATTATATAATTATAGCCAGCCGCCAGTCCTTGAAATTATATTATGGAAATTCATAAAAAGAAAAAACATCGTATAAAATATATAACTTACTATCAAATTCTATCAAAAAAAACCTAAGAACAAGCAAAAATTATATATTTATAATGGGGCCTTAAAAAATTTTTCAATTGAGTAAACGTCAAAGCTATTTTTACTTACAATCTACCGTGTAACTTATCATCATTATTCGGCTTTTAATTTTGTTAAAAACTAATATTTGTATGTATGACAGTTCAAATCATCGTGTTCATTTATAAATTTTTCTTTTGAGAACATCATGTCACATGCTTCTTGTTATCCCAAAAACTATTCGGGTGACACAGCTTGATTTTTTTTTTTTATTTATAACTCATATTTTAGAAAAGAATGATTTGCAGTACTTTTACTCAAATGTCCTATCTATGTTACATGTTACCTAAGGTGAAAAATTTTTTAAAAAAAACATTTCTACTTATTTTTCCTTTCTTTAGGAGTTATGTTTCGTTCCTACTTCACTTCACTTTAACTGTGTATTTTATCATTTTTTTTTTTCCTTATTGAAGCTGTCTTTGCAGTTAAGTAGTTTCATATTGGATAAATTAAACAAATAATATTAAAAGCTGCAGTAACTAGAAATGATAAAAAAAAAACAACTAAGAATATAAAAACAGTTTTACAGTTCTAATAATGGATAATATTCTGGTATTACCTTTTTTTCTGATATTAACTTTTTTTAAAAGCACATTGTCTTATTAAAAATAAAACCATACTTTTCATTAAGTTTTCATCAATGTTTTTCTTTTCTTTTACAGTAATAACTCATTTACATGTGAGATTTTTTAAGAGAAATAATTAACATGTTTTAAATTGCTTTATTAAATAATTCTTACCAAAAGTATTATTTTAACTTAATTATTAACTTAATCGAAAGCCATCTAATTAATCATAATATTTGCCTTTTAGATTAAATTTCTAAAGAAATTTAATCAAGTCTAGTAAAATTTTCAAAATTAATTTTATTAAATTTTATCTCCAATGCGAAAGATTTTTCTGCTTCAAAGTGCACATTTGCTGAAATTGAAGAAGAAAATAATACTGATTTTAATTTTCACCTCCAGCAAGATAACGGAAATATTTTAATTAAATGTAAATGTTTGGAAGCCCATTTAAAAATTTAAGAAATGTGTAATTGAAATGTAGAAGTTTTTTTTAGAAACATTTATACAGGTTATTTAAAATTTATCATTAATTCACATCTATTCGAATGTCAGCTTACAAATATTATTAATAAAATTGCGTAAGATAAATTGTATCATTTTATATTATTTTACTTCCGATTTCTGATATAAAATTTTCCAGTTTTAAATTCCTATTTTTTCCTTTAGCAAATTTAGTAATTCCTGAATATTTAAAAGTGTATGGAAATACATCAGTAATTTAAAATGCTTAGCAGATTTAAAAAGAAATTAGTATATTTTAAGGAATGATGAAAAAATTATACGAAAATAAACTTGTAAATACTCCGATGGGTTTTCCTTCCTTAACGAGTAACGAACAACCTCTTTGGCTCCTTTACTACGATGCTTGATATGAGAACCTCACCTTGTGAAAAAACCGGGATTTATATTGTACGGCTCCCGACCGCTAGGTATATTTACTCTTAATCACAAGCAATGATGTAAATCCATCCAATTTTCATCCCCTTAAACTAGAACACTCTCAAGTAAACAGTTTTGTTTTGATCTAAACAAGATAGTAGATGATAAGATTAAGGAGTAGGACTGCTGTGAAAATTGCTCTAATTTATGAAACCTTATGTGGTAAAAGTTTTTAGATAACTTTTTACTAAAACACAATACCTGCAAATAGTTTAGATGTCTTATTCTTAAAAATTTCTAAATTCACTAAGGGCGTTTGACTGTTATTGTACAATTATTAACCCACACTCGACAGAATAATTATAGGTAAATGAATCTTTCTATATAAGGAAGCGTAATAAATATGATGGAGGACATAAAGGAAATAGAAGAGGTCATAGGAAAGCTATAGAATTTAGAGCAACTGTAAGAAGGCAGCCATAACTCGTTTACCTGATTAGGATCCAGTGATTGGAAGTCTACGCGAATCAGATCCGCTTACAAGCCAACTGTACAAAGTTGAAAAATAAGATACTTTTATTATAATATTTAATTATGAGCGGAATTAAATTATATATATATATTCTATATATATATATATATTCCTTTATATATATATATATATATATATAATAGTCATCTAAGGGGCTATTGTTTTAGGAGGTTCACTTTTGGCGTACCAGATCACTTTTCAATTTCTTATCGTTTGCTTCAATTTAATTACATTTAGATTATATTATATATAATTTAATCATTTATTGTTTGCCTTAATTTTAATTACATATTTCCGATATAATATTCAATTTAATGATTTATCATTTGTTTTAATTTGAATTACATGTAGCTTAAATATATTCTTTTTAATAATTTATCGCTTCTTTTAATTTTAATATCGGAAAATTTACTATTGTCCACTTCTCAATATTTAATCATTTACTTTAATTCTTATATTTAAATGAGTAATTTAATAATAATTATTAAAAAAATGTGCACCTTGGGTGACGAAATCTGTTCTTTGCAAAACTTTGCTAGAACTTTTTCTTTTTTCAATTTCTTTTCATTCTGATTATTCAAAAATTAGAATAAACTGGCTAAACCTTTTGGCTCATCATTATTTAATAACGATCTTTCTTACTCTCAACGAGTATAATTCTTTGCTGTATTTATAGATATGGATGTCAGGCCTTGTCAACACAGTCACAATAAACAAATTCAGGTATGTGTTTTTTATTTCAATACATAAGAAACCATAGAGCTTATTTCCTAGAACACTTTTAGGAGAATATTGCCTTTAATTAAAACATATTTAAATAAAATAAAAAGTTAAATGTAAAATTTTGGAAAGAACAGATTTAGCCACCCAAGGTATTCTTTTTTTTTTATGATTATTATTAAATTACTCAATTTAATATTAGAATTAAAGTAAGCAATGAAATATTGAGAAAAGGACAAGAGTAAACTTTTTCGATATTAAAATTAAAGGAAGCGATAAGTTATTAAATTGATTATATTTAAGCTAAATGTTATTAAAATTGAAGCAAGAAATTAAAATTTTTAAAGTGACCTGTTTCGCCAAATGTTATTCTACTAAAACTTATCCCCTTGTATGGCTAATACATAAGAAATTGTACAACAGAAAAATATAAAACGGAAACATAGATGATATATGCTAAATAGATAAATTCTATTTGTTATCTGTAAGTTAAGGTTGCATTTGAGAACTACTCTACAAGTATTTATGGCAATTAATGAAACTATTATTGCATGGGGCAAACATTAATTCTTTTTTTGTTGAAACATATATTTTTATAAGACTCTTTTTTGTTCAAATCATCTTCTTTATTCAAAACTTGCATAAAGGAGAAAAAGGCTCATTTTAAGTGGTCTCAGAATATGTGTAATTTTCGTAAATAGGTCGTTAAACCCCTCACAGTTGCTTTAAATAATGAAAAAATTATAATTTTAAATAGGTAACCTGCTGAACTGAATATATATATTCATGATACATTCTGAGTTTTCAAACACAATATAAATTTCAAAAAGATTAAATATACACAAACTTCTGTTGATTCAACCACTGAATATTTTTTGCCCATTTGTTTTTAAAATAAGTAGATGAAACATTTAAATAATCGTATATACACTCTATAGTAAAAAAACGACGCACCAAGGAGGAGTTGTCCGATTGTGATAAAAATTGTTGGCTGTGCGGAACATGCATAGAAAAATAAAGGATTAAGATTTCAGAACAATTGAATGATTTACTTCAGAGTTTGGCTGTTACAAATGGAGGAAGTCAATAAGGCGATGGTCTACCTCTGACCTGGATGCAAGCTTTCACTCGCACTTGCATCTGATAAAGGTTCCGGATGGTGTTCAGCGAAATTTTATGTCAAATTGTATCCGGCTGTTGGACTAAATCATCAATATTCCGGGGTGGTTGCAATCGTCTTCCCATAACGTCCCAAATATGCTCTATGAGAGAGACACCAGGCAACCTAACTGGCCAAAGAAGTGTAGGGAAAGCTTGCTGACAATTCATTGCAACACGTGCCGTGTGCTACCAGGCATTATCTTGCTGAAAAGTATGTCTCGGTGTCGCAAAAGGGCCGGTAACACAACCGGTCGTAGAATGTTGTCTACTTACGGCTGTGCTGTTATGTGCCAGAAATGACTACTAAAGGCAACCGAATATCAAAGAAGATTGCACCCCAGATCACAACGCCTTGTTGTGGGCCCGTGTGACGTGCGATAGTAAGGGTACAATTCCCATGCTGCCCTAGAAGTCTCCAGATATGTCTGCGGTTGTCGTCAGGACACAGTTGGAAACGTGACTGGACACTAAAGGTTATACATCCCCAGTCAACGCAGTTCCAAGTTGATCGAACTCGACACCACTTTAATTGGACTTGATGGTGTATAGGCGTGAGAGTTAAGTGGCATAATGGTTGGCGCGAGCGTAAATTCCGTTTTCTCAGTCATCTGTCGAGGGTCATGTTGGATACGAAAAACTGAAAAAAAATTACTCTAAGTATAAAATAAATTAATGACTGTACTATAAAATCGGATCAACTTTCTTAGTTCCACGGGCCTTTGAAAGTCAATTTCACATAATATGAATTAAGTGCTAAAATAAATATTATGTTAAACAAACAATTTCATAAATTTTCAGCACGAGGGATAGGGTAAAATCATTATAAAGAATAATTAAATTGCTTAGACAGAAAATGTTGATTCATTGAACGTTTATTAACGTAGCCTTTAAATAACAATTAAACAACTTAGAAAATGTGTGATTGATTGATTGTTAATTAAGTACACGAGACTTATAAAGTACGCAAGACGCATCTCGTAATTTTAAACCTTGGTCAAGTGACGAAAACGACACCTGGGAACTGGAACCTCCCTCTCCAAATCTCCACTCCATGTCTACGAGAGAACTTAGAACCTTGACCAGATATAACATACATCATCCCCACTACACGGTAGATCTTTAATGGTATCAAGGCTCCAGCCTACGACTCGATGAAAACAATAGCAGCAGGGAGTAAGCGACCATAACTCGATTACCGCAGTAACTTACAGAAGATAGTAAGACGATAAAAGTTGCTGTTAAATTATTAGGTTCAATTATTTTGTGTTTTTAGAAATAAAAATGTTTATCTATCGATTGATTTACCATTAAGGAGTCCATTTTGTTAAACTTCCTTATCTCAAAAATATCGGAGCAAAACTTTACGAAAGTTGAAATTTAGACTTATTTCTTGATGAGAGAAATCTGTTGCACTGTTTGTATTTGAAAGGAAAATTTAATTTTGGGAGTAAATAAGCTTCATTAATTAAGAAGATTATTAACTAATTCAGTATCATTTAATTATCCTTGGTCCGTTAACAAAATTTGCGATATAAAAGTTATTAAAGGCATCTTTTTTTGATGATAAAACATAATATTTTTAAAATAATTGTATTATATACAAACATATTTCAGACACATCAATTTTAATGGTTTTTGAACGATAGATAGAGACATTCTTGAATATTCTAATCACATAAGAACTGTGATAAACTAACATAGATAACATTTAAATACACCTTATGCGTACAAGATATTGAAACAAAAACTTTAGATTGACTAAGACCTTAACTATAATAAAATAGTTCGTTTTTGCTTTAACAAATAATACATTTAATTAAATACATAAGATACTTATTGCTAAAAGTTAAAGAGTTTCTTTAAAATCCATGAATGAGATCCTTTTTAAAGGCCCGTGAGAATGATGTACCTCATTTCTAAAACAAGGCTTTTATACTCGAAAACTAGCTTTTTGAGACACATGCTTTGCGACATGTATCGTATAATTTTCATTATGGAAAGATTCGATATATCGAAGGCTGGTCGAGACTAGTTAAAATTGCGTCTTCTATATTTGCATTTAAATTAATTTGTCAAAGTCAGTTTCACGCATTGCTTATCAGATTTTAATTAGAAAATTCAATATCTCATTTACATTTCTATTATTATTTAAACGAATCAACGGAGCGAGAGTTGAAAAATTGATCAAAAGTCTTAACGTAAGTTTATATACCGATACATATCTGAAAAATAGTATTGCAAAATAATTGCCAATAACATTACGGTCTTATTTTAGTCTTAATGTATAAAAACTCAACTAAAACTTTTTTCAAAACATTCAAATTATTCAAATTGAAAGAGAATCCCTTGCGTATTTTTTAACAATAGTTATAGGAAGAAAGGACGATTTAAAACAAAATAAATTTTAAAAACCGGTAATTTTAGATAATTTTACTACCTATTTTCAGGGAAAACTTCAAGCTAAGCATTATCATTATTATTAAAAATTATCAAAAATTAGAAATGACTGAAAATTAATCAATGTACCTTATGCAATTGTTCTGATCTATTTATTGTGCTCCAAGTTTTTTAGCTCTTTGATTTCGATAGTGTAGGATACATATCATGATGTTCAAATAATAAATGAACTGCTTTTAATTTTAAATTGCTTTTTAATATACTAATAAATATATTTTGTTTTCGAATGTAATCTTCAAATTTGGCACTATATTGAATCGTGCAGATGTATTATAGATCTTTAAGCAATTTTACAAATGCTAAAGATCATAACTGTATTTAAGTCGTATCTCACAAAATGAAACGATACATTTAGTGATTGATTAAATGCATTAAAATAGAAAAGTAATTTGTCAGATGTAATGTCATTATTACAGTTCAAAAAACGTGTCTTTCGTTCTTACGTTTTTTTCATTCATATATAATTGCTTCTCATTTTCATATCTATCTCAATTTCTCGTTTTTAAAATGTATAGTTCCTATGTATGAGTCCTTTAAGAAGTCTTTAATCTTTCTGCATTCAAAATAAAATTATCGAATCTTTTTCCAAAAAGTATGAGATCTTTTTGGTTCATATTATAGTATATTTTGTAAAAGGGAGGGGGGGACACTGAATAGTCTGATAATTCTATAATCGGAAAACATATACGAATGAATTATTAATGAAATAATATCATGAAATTTTTCAACAAAACACTTTTTAATTAATTCTTACACAATTTCAGTTTTTCACATTTTTATTTGAAATATTACAACAAAAAGAGTTATATTTTATTTTATATATTGAAAATGTAGCATTAAGAAGATGTAAATCCTTTAACTTGATTGGAGAATTATTAATTTTTAAAAAAATGTTATAACTTAAATAAAACATTTTTTCCTATAGGTATTTTTTTAAAAAAATGAAATTTCTGAAAACAGCACCACGATCGAGAATCGAAATTGAAATAAAACTGATTGAACAAGTACAGCCTTGTTATTTTTCTCTTTATTGAAAATGTATTTTTCAAAGGACGTATTTTTCGATGCAAGCCAAAAGGAATACTTAAAGCAAGACCGATATGCAAAATGCCATTGGTATGATATTGCTCGAGCAGAAATTGGAGGGAAGCCCAACAATTCCTTGAAAGAACAATTCTTGTAACAATTTAAATAACAACACAATAAATAATTTACCTTCAAAGATTTGTATCAAGAATAATACCTAAAATAAATGCATAACTTTCTTAGTTCGTTATGAGCTGTGAAATAAATTATTAAATAATAACCTAGCTTTTATTCAAGTATGAATTTTAAAAATTGTAAAATACATTACAAAATATTTTAAAAACATTGTATTATCAAATGATGTAGCAAAAACAGCCATAAAGCAGTAGATATTACTTGTACTTGCAATGCTCCTAAAATAAATTCCACAACAAATTATTCAATGAAATTTTAAATTACTTGGTCAGATTATTAACAAAATGGTTATTTTTTTATTACATTTCTTAACTGAAAATTTTTTCTGTTGTGCCTTTTTGTTACTTTTCTCTAAAATATAGATATAATAAAAAAATTTAGAATTCATTACAAAATAATTTCTGGAGTAAATCATTACACGCTAGTGTGAGGCTTTCTGTTCCATTAATTAAAGATTAAAATATTTCTTTATGAATAGTTCGAAGACAGGATGCATTAAGAATTTAGTCAATTTTCCGGTAACGAAAAATTACCCTTAAAAATTCGAAATTTTCTCCCTAAAAGAGAAGAATGCATTTAGGGAATAGTTTTGAAAGATTTCGGATTAAATTACTTGAAATTTATTACAGAGTATAGGAAAAATCTCATTTCTAAGAAGCCACAAAGTGTTAACGGTAACAAATATCAGCGGCTATTGGAATTTAAGAACAATTTCAACTTCAGGCTGTAGAGCTTATTACATAAAAATAAATACATATTTACATAGTAATACTTAATGTGAAAAGCGATTAGTATATAATACATAAATAAAAAGTAATACGAAAAAAATAGTTAGAGTTGCTTTTTCTGATGATCCCCAATTTAAATTTAAATAAATTGGAAATTAGTTAATAAAATTTTACTTTTTTTCGTAACAATGGTCCTTATGCACTAATTTTGTAAAAAGACACCCTTTGAAACAAATAATAAAAACATTAGAGCCTTAATTTCAGATAAAATTCTTATATTTCTTGTTTTTCCCCCGAAATCAGAAAAACTGCTTGTGAAAGAAATTTTCTTATGGTGTATACATTCATTAAAGAATATCACATCTGAAAATAATTAAAATACTCATAATAAATTAATAAAAATAGTTTTGAAGGTAGTGCATTCAATTCAAAGCTATCCATGAAAACAAAAATGATTAGATATTAACAAAGATAGAAAATGAGAAAAATGTTAAATATATTCATTCAGGAATTCTGAAATGTATTTTAGAGAGAAAGAATAAAGAATAAGACTAACTCATAAGACTCTGTAGTTGAAACGCGTAACGTTTTTAAAAGTATTGTAATCTTTCAACAAAAGTATGAGAGATCTACATTTATATGCTTAGTCTTACATTTTATAAGCTACTTTATTTTATTCTTTAGACCAGTGCTCCGCAACCGGTGTGCCGCGGCACACTGGTGTGTCATGAGCCAGATACAGGTGTGCCGCGGTCAAATACATTGTATTTGACATTTTACAATTTTTCATCATGTATTTAATACACAATGACATTTTTTTTCATAATAATGTCTATTTTTCTAAATATACTATAGAATAATTATTATAACTAAATAATTATTCAATGGTCCCCTGGTGAGAACAGTTGAAAACTGCACAGAGTGTTGTGTAAACACCAAGGCCCCCCAAATTAATCATAGATAAAGCAAAATGACCGTTATGCGCGTCGTTGAAGACTCATGCTCATGTGTTATTTGCATTTGCGCGTTGTACATCACGTTCACTCGTATGTCATTGTTGTCACTATTTTACAACACAAAGTTAAATAAACACGTTCCTACCACTAACGATAATTATTATTAATTATCTTACTGAATTATGTATGGTTAACGTTCTTCGTATAAAAATTTTTAAGTTTTACACCCCTTTAACCTTTTCCCTTCGGCGGTACATATGCTGTACCATAAAAATTTTGTCCCTTGACTTCGGCTTCGGTACAGATGCTGTACCAAGCGATTGAGAGAATATTCCCCCCCCCCTTTTCTCAGAAGAAGTTCTCCGATGCCTTTGTCACTCGGTGTCGCTTTGTCCGAAATTTTGTGGGGAACTTTTTCGCCAATATTATCATTTGCGTGAGCATTTCAAATGGTTGGCGATGTTTCGGAACAACAACTTATAAGGCTAAAGATATTCTCCATTCGATAATTTTACGCTGTCCATAATAGAAGAATTTTTCTTTTCTCGGGTTTGTTTCTTAAATTCTTAAGAATGCCTCAGAAATATCTCACGCAAATGGAGATTGAAATTGTTATGAAGAATTTAGATGAAGAAAATTTTGATGATAGTGATTCAGAATGCGAAAAATTAGAAAATACCATTTTGGGAGATAATGTGGTTGATTTGGATACATCAGGGAGAAAGCAGAAAGAGCTTATTTTCATGGAAAGAGATCAATGGATCGGAAACGTAAAATGTATTACCATTTTTGGGAAAAGTCGGGTTAAAAGTTCATACCAGCAATTATAAATGCCAGCATGAATATTGCTGTTTTAAATGCGTTTCTGATATTTAAGTCAAATCAAACTTCGTCAAATTTCAGTTTAAAAGAATTTAGAATGAATTTAATAAAATCTTTGATAGGAAATATAACTCATAAAATTTCAGAGCCTTCAGTGACACAAAAATTGAAAACAAAGGATACAAAACTTTCTCATTGGTCAATTGACGAAAAGAAAAAAAGACGATGCGTATGTTGTACTAAAAAGAATTTACAAAGAAGAACCACTATAATTTGTAAGGCATGAAACATGGCTCTTTGCACTGACCAGAACTGTTTTTGAAGAATATCACACAGTTTATTTAAAAATGACACAGCACAGAAATAACTGAAAAGAAAAGATAAGAATAAAAAAAATAAATTGAACCGATGGAATTTCAATGGGCAGGGAAGTTAAATGGAGAACAAACGAACAAAAAAAAGGGGCCTCTTTTAAGAGCCAAAAATTTTTAAAAGAAGAACTCACTTTTTTACATATTTAAAAAAAGCAATGCTTATAACAAATTTTTCTTTTTTTTAAATTTAAGATTTCAGTTAAGCTTCGGGGCAAAAATTCTTCTAAAATTAAAATCTAAATTCATGTGTTTTTCTTAAGATTAAAATTCAGAAAAATATTTTTATCACAGCAAAAAATATTATAAATTATTTTTATTCGAATTTATAAGAAATTAGTTCAAAGTTTTGCCTCTGTTTGCTGTACTTTCGGAGCAGGTTATCTATGTGAGTACAGAAACTTTTAATTTAAGAAATTTATTTATTAGACTTTCATAGTTATCATAAATTTCTTTATAATTATATTAATTAATTATTCTTAAATACTAAATAATTTTAAGGAACAAGAAAACATTTTGCAATTATTTGTGGAGATTTAGAAAAAATTACGAATGATACAAATAGAAAAAGGCCTTTTCTCATATATGATTATTATTAAATATCTCAATTATATAACTTTTTCTCTCTTTTACCTGAAATTCTGTTGTTCAAACTCTAGAAAAATATCTCTTTGAATTTTAGAATTTTCTTTTTAAAAAAATAAATTTTGTAAAATGATCGATACTCATAAAAACTAAATAAGTATTTCAAAGCGTAAAGCTTGTAAAACCCATCCAATTAAAAGATGGAAAGGAGAATTTAGAAAAAATTATCGTGACATATGTAGCCAAATGTAGGATCCCGTCTAACACTGTTTTGATTCCTGTCTAAAAATCGGCAACCCTTCCCCTAACCCCATTGTAAAATGAATACCTTAACAATGACTCATGGGGCAAACTGAACATTCAAGTGGGGGTAAGAAATTGTCTCCTAAGTTGAATAAGCAGCCATACGGAAAGGAAATTTTCTCTCAATTTCAGCCGATTCGTAAAGGTTAAATATGGATAAATTTTTACGTCGGAAAGATTCGTCTTCACGTACAGATGATGAAGAACCCAGCACAAGTGTTACAAAAAACCTAACGAAGGTAGTGAAAAGAAAGTACGACGAAGACTATATTAAATATGGATTCTCGTGGTGTGGTGACGAAAAGGCACCAAGACCACAGTGCATCATTTGCGGCGATCAGCTATCAAACGAGTCAATGGTACCCAGTAAATTAAAGCTGCATCTATATTCAAACCATCCTAGCTGCGCCAACAAAGACAAACAATATTTTAAGAGGTGCTTAGAACAAAATAAAAAAACAGAAGAAATTTATGAAATCGGCCGTAACAGTTTCTGAAAAGGCATTTGAAGCTAGCTATCATGTTGCAAAATTAATTGCACGTCAGAAGAAGGCACATTCTGTCAGCGAAACACTTATTAAATCAGCATGCATGGAAATTGTTAGACTTATGCTTGGGCCCAATGAAGTTAAGGAAGTGAATAAAGTTTCGTTGTCTGCTGATACTGTTAAAAGACGTATTCACGATATGTCAAGCGATATTTTAGGAACACTGATTAAAAAACTGTTATCGGCTGAAAAATTTGCGCTTCAGATAGATGAAACAACTGATATTAAAAATAAAGCACAGCTGATAGCTATTATACGTTTCGTTGACGAGGACTTTATTAAAGAACATTATTTATTTTGTAAGGAGGTTCCAGAGCCAACTACCGGTGAAGAAATTTTTCGAGTAACCGATGATTTCTTCAAAATTGTAATATTCAATGGAGCAACTGCATTGCTGTTTGCACGGATGGGGCTGCGGCAATGACGGGCCGTAAAAAAGGTTTTGTTTCTTGTGTAAAACAAAAAAATCCGACGGTACAATTTACACACTGCTGCATACATCGAGAAGCATTGATTGTCAAGAATTTGCCGGAAGAACTTTTGAACACGATGAATGAATGCATTAAAATCATAAACTTAATTAAATCAAGAGCCATAAATTCGCGAATTTTTGGATTACTTTGTGCAGATATGGGAGCCGAATATGAATCCTTATTATTTTATACAGAAATTCGTTGCCTATCCCGAGGCAAAGTTTTGGCTAGATTATTTGAGCTTCGTCACGAGGTGTGTGAATTTCTTTTAACACAGAATATGCTCGAAATATGCCAGCACCTCGACGATGATTACTGGATAGCCAAACTTGCATACATGGCTGATATATTCGAGCATTTGAATGAACTTAATAAAAAAAAAGCAAGGTCGAAATGAGAATATTTTGACGTGCTCCGTCAAATTACAAGGATTTATTAAAAAACTCGAACTTTGGCAGAAAGAGTTGCAAAAAGGATGTTTGGAAATGTACCAAAGGACCAATCATATTACGATTGAAAACAACCAATTAATTGTGGATCTGGCCCAACAACATTTGAGTATGCTTCAGCAGAAATTTGATCAATATTTTTATTCCATTAATACGGAACAATACGATTGGATTCGAAATCCTTTTGCAACCAATGCAATAAATTCTACGGAAGCACTGCCTCTACAAATTCGAGAGGAATTTACAGATTTAAATAATGACATGACTTTAAAATTATACTTCTCCGAAGTTTCATTAGATGTTTTCTGGATTTACGTTAAAAAAGAATATCCTCACATTTCCTACAAAGCAATCTTAACATTACTTCCATTTTCGACGACATATTTATGTGAGCTAAGTATTTCAACTCTTGTATTAATTAAAAATGATAAGCGGTCATGCTTAAAAGATCTTGACCAAGAACTTCGGGTTGCGTTGTCAAATATTGAGCTGAATATAAAACTTTTGTGTTCATTGAAACAAGCGCAGGTATCACATTAATAATTATTACGACTGCGTAGAAGTAAATATGTTATGGTTTTATGTATGTATACTTTTCAAATAAAAAACAAACATTTATTGTAAAATTTGTGTATCAATTAATACCTATATACTTTAGCTTTTGGTGTGCCGCGGAATTCTAGAAAGAATTTTGGTGCGTCGTAGGTGAGAAAAGGTTGCGGAGCACTGCTTTAGACTCTACTTTTTCCAACTAGTACTGGTTCATTTCCTGAAGTTGTTTATGTAAATGTGTAAGAGCAGGATTAAACTGCATTTGTAGTTTAATTAATAACTTCGACGCAAGCCAAAGGAGAGAATGATATCTGAATTTTTCGTGGAATTTTTTCAAAGAGAAATTGTGATATTGGGCTGTTCATGATTTTCTCTTCTCCAACATCGGAGACTTTAATGTTATTTGAATTGCGTAAAATAACAATTTCTACCTCCCAAAATGAAACGTGGTTAAGTAAAGAAGATGACTACGGAAGTAAAGTGAATTGAATTAGAAATAGTGCTATTTTAACGAAATAGAATTGAAAGGGAAATGAATGAAAATAGAGGATAATGTCAAGATGATAGTTATTAGAACATTGGTTTTAAATATCGTAATAATCAAATAGATTAAAGTGATTCTTAGTCTAAATACTAAGATACGAAGCTACTGTTAATGAGAATTGTTGGAATCAGAATGGGTGATTCGGTAAGACTTCGTTTTTAAATCATGATTTAGGATTGACGAGTAAAGGGAGATTCATGTGAGAGCGAACTTAACTATTCTTCTATGATTTTTAATAAAGTATTCTGTCTTACTCTTTCGTATTTTCAATTGGAGTCTAATGATTATTGACTAGGCAAATAGAAGGTAAAAGAGCGTTAGAATTAAATAATGAAGAAAGGGTGTCACAAAAATAATCTCTATATAACCATCATTGCTGTTTCATTCTAATTTAACTAGGAGTATGTCTATTGTGACTTGCAATAATATTTGGCTTCACATATTTCAATTTTAAATCATTTATCTTGCCTTTTCCAGCGAACATATTCCATTACTTTCGATTTTCAGACTTCCTTTAGTTTTTCATCTAAATTTAAAATACTTCAAAATTATTTGGTTCAAAATGTAACTTTATTAACTCTTAACTTTATCACCTGTGAACTCTAGAACTGAAAGTGATACACAAAATGAAGTCATGCTCGTATTTTCGGTGAAGTTGGTTTTTACCTAGTGTTTTGGGAGAAAACACTAGGTTTTCCATTCAAACACAGAAACCATACTCCTCATTTTTACATATCATATTTTACATATCATCATTATTTAGAGCCAAAATATTGATTATGTTTTCCCATTAGAGAATTTTTAATGAACGATATACATCTAATTCACACTCTTGGTAATAGTGATTTGATAGTTTTATATTAAATTGCTGTTAATTTGTATCGTAATATTTCCATCAAAAAATTTAGAAAAACTTCGAAATGAAAAAAAAATTATAAATATAAAAATCTATGATATAAATTTATTTTGCACACATCTACTAAAATGCAACAAAAGTAAATTCCTTAAAAGCAAAAAGTGCCTATTGTAAACACCTACAACCATCAATGCAATTTTTTTTCAGATGGATATTTTTTCCATACTTGACAGAAAGTAAGATATTTTCACAGTTGTAACCAATTGGCTTATCATAATTACACGTTACTCTCTGTAGAGGTACTACCTGTATAGGGATCCCTTATCTGTGCAATGTAAAATGAAATTTTTATGATGTCGGAGCCATTCAAATTTCTAACTGCTTTAATTAAGATATATTGAAAACTTTCTTTGGAATTTTATATACTTCCTTATTTATACATAATGCATTTCTTGTTGTACTATTTTTAATAAAAATGTAATTTTCAAACAAAAAGGAAAATTTCATGCATAAATTTAAGCTTGAATGCCTAATTATAATATTTTTCTGTAGGGTTTATAAAATAATTTAGCCATATGAAACAAATTTTTTGGATGGTAATGAAAATATTTTTCGTGGTTGTAGAGGGCAGTTTAAGTTTCAAAACTAGCAGTAACCAATGAAATTCCTCTCTTTAAATTTTAAAAAAAAAGTATTCCATAACGAGGAGAACTATGAAACTCATTCAGGATTAACAACTTAATATTCAAATTTATTCTTTCAGCATTAGAAGAGGATAGATTTTGAGAGAAATAACATAAAGAAGGAAAAAAAATGCTTAAATATGATCCATGATGCTTTTTTATAAGTTTTTAATTTGAGAAAGATTCAAATTAATAAAATCTCTAAAATATTAGAGAACTTTCTTAATTCTTTTTGAGATAATACCTAAATTGTATCATTCGAAAGATAAATAACGTTCGTAATATATATTGTAATATTTATTATTATGTCGTAAGATTTTTAAGACCTTATGATAAATATGTTGCCATTTTTGAACAAGTATTTCCAAGTTTTTATTCATTTTGTTTAAAGAAAGAGAATTTGTAACGTCAAAAGCTGAAGAAAAGATAATGGGGCTTCCATTTGTGCAAAATCCTCAGAGATTTTATTGTGAAAGATTAAAAACTCCATAATTATGCGAAAAAAATATATAAATACAAAATATTATTGTTCTTTTACTCACTTGTTTTCTATATACTCAAATTAGGTAATAAACTGATATATGTGGATGTTTTGTAATAATGTTACGAAGAGCAGAGATAATTATTTAAATCTTTTCAGAATTTTCTTTCTCTATTAAATTTTATATCAGAGATTCTGAAACTTTTTTTCCTTATGTGTAACCGGGGAAATATTTTCTTTGCATATAAGATGATTGCATATTATAATTTCAATGCCGAGTTTTGTTATTTTATTCTACCTGTCCACGATATTTGAAATTTTCTCTTCTTCTCTCTCTCTCTCTCTCTCTCTCTCTTCTTCTTCTTCTTCTTCTCCTCCCCTCTCTCTCGAGCGCTAGGAAATAATATTTATCCAGATTATTCAAAACAACTTTCCGAAAGGCGACTAATATATAATCAATTTGAAAATAAAATAAACATATCCTTTATTTTAAATGTATTTATAAGAGTTTCGTTGTATATTTCAAAATAAATTAATTTAATCAATAATTTTTTATAAAAGCGATATTTTTTCATAACTGTAGCATTATTCTTGAAAATTCTCAATGATTGTGCAAAAATAAAATTCATAGATGGATATTTGACAAAGTGCAAATTAGAAGTAAGTTATTGATGCATCTCTTTGAAAGAATAAAGCAAATATTTGTATTAAATATTTCACGAAATAAAACGAAAGATTCCAAGCTGATTGTTTATAATTCAAATAACATGTTCTCTGAAGCAATACGAATAACGTAATGAATTCATCATGAGCTTGTGCTCATGATGAATTCATTACGTTATTCATCA
Organism: Nephila pilipes; assembly: GCA_019974015.1. Lineage (NCBI taxonomy): Eukaryota > Metazoa > Arthropoda > Arachnida > Araneae > Nephilidae > Nephila > Nephila pilipes. The sequence goes on from BMAW01044454.1 coordinate 1,335,390, forward strand.
TGAGCTTGTGCTCATGATTGCGAACTGAAGTTGTTTCGTAAAGTCGTGGGTGCGAATCTCGATTCCACTAAAGACACGCCATGTAGCGAGGCTGAAATTAAATCTGTCGAGGCTCCAAGTTCTCCCATTGGCTTTGTGAGGAAGTTTGTAGGTAGTGGAGGTAACTCAGGTATCATCCTTGACACCTGACCGAAGCTCAAATTATGAAGTCCGTCACCAATAAATCTGGAGTTACTTCTATGAGCAACGTTAATAAAACAATCAATTAATCTTAGCAATTTTTGTTAATTTGCAAAAAAAAATACCATTCCTAATAATATTAAGAAAAGTATTTCTCAAAAACATATTAATGGAAATGCAATAAATCAATACATGTATAAGTAATAAGTAAAAACATTTTTGAATTTATATTCTTTAAATACTTAATGCATATTTTAAGAAAAATATATAACGATTGTATCTGGGAAATTAAACTATTTTTAAGAAAATTATCATAATAATCAAAATTAAAAAAGCATTTTCTTTCTATTCTTATACATTTGACATTTAATGAACTTTCTCTACAAGAATACCGTTATTAATTTTGATCTTTATAGCTGTTACATCTCTTAGAAGAATATTTGAAGATTATCAATTTTCTTTCATGGGCCTTAAAATAGTTAAGCATTGTATAATCGTTTCTCCCTATCTTGTACTTCGATTTTTATAATATCACCCCCAATGATGGAAATTACTTTCCTCACGAAATTCCACTTTCATCATTTAAGATTTTTTTTAACGACAAAATGTATGTTTTTAATCTTAAGCTATTCTTTGTGTAGTCATTATAAATATTGTAGTACATATTCTAAATACAGAATAATGAAAAACTTGCATTACTATGAAAAACAATACAGCATGGAGACATTTTGTTAGAAATTCACTGTCGTAAGTTTTCGAAAAAAAAAAAACATTGTATAACTCGGTTTAGTTAAAAGTCAATAAAACCCTGCATTTCGCATAATTTTTTTAAAAATAACACTTTACCATACGGTCCAGTAGCCAAATTAAAGGTCTCAAAACTACATCTATAACAAAAAAAAAACGACGCACCAAGAAGGATTTTTCCGATGGTGAGAAAAATTGGCTGATAGGAAAATTATATACAGAATAGAAATTGATTAAAATTTCTAAGAAATTTAATGATTTATTTCAAAGTTCATAGTCACAAATTAAAGAGCTGAATAAGGTGTTGACCCATCTCTAGCCTGGATTCAAGCTGCCACATTACGTGGCATAGAGTGATAAAGATCCCTTATGATCTCCCGCAGTTTTCTTGTCAAAATTGCTCCAATTGTCGGGCTAGGTCATCAATATTTTCTGGTAGATGCAGTCACCTTCCCATCGTATTCCAGATATGCTAGATTGGAGAGAGATCTAGCTGGCCAAGGAAATATTTGAAAAGCTGTAAGACAGTTCATAGAAACACGAGCGGTATGTGGTCTGGCATTATCTTAGTGAAAAATAAGCCCAGGGTACTGCAAAAGGAATGGTAGCAGAACAGGTCTCAGAATGTCGTCGACGTACCGCTGTGCAGTAACTGTGCCTCTAAAGACGATCAAAGGGGTCCGGATATCAAGATAAATGGCACCCTAGACCAGAACTCATGGTTGAGTACTATGTGGCGTGCAATAGTGAAAGCAGGATCGGCACGCTGCCCTAGGCGTCTCCAGACACGCCTTCGATGATCGTCAGGACACAGTTGGAAGCTGAATTCGTCGCTAAGTATTATACGTCCCAGTCAGAATCATTCCAAACTGATCGAGCCAAGCAACACTGTAATCTCGCTCGACAGAAAGCAGGCGTGAGTGGCAAGTGGCGTAGCGGTCGGTACGAGCGTAGATTTCGCTCTATCAGCTGTCTGTGACTGGTCATGGCGGACACTCGTTTGTAGGTCGCACGTCTGATGGTTGATAACGATGAATCAGGCACTGTGACAACTAATTTGACAATCTCTCTGTCCTCCCGATCTGCTGTGGCCCTAGGTCGACCGCTACCCTCATGACGCTGAAATCTACCATTGTCCACCCATTCTTGCCAGAATCTTCTAATCGCCACATCTCTTTGACCCATATGGCGAGTGATTCTCCGATTTACCAAAACCTGCCTCTTTGAATCCAATGATACGAATACTTTCAAACTCTGACAGTTGCTAGTAATGAAGTCGAATCCTGTGGCGAGGTCTTTTTTCAGTGATTGAAAGGTTTCCTAAATTGCAATGCAGCAGAAAATTTGATCATCAGATTGTGGATCGCTTCTTATATACACCTGCTGATTGCGCTGTAGCTCCCGCTATTAATTCATTGGATACCAAATTTTAATCATTTGCATGTTCGGTCCAAATGCCTTTGGATATAAAATTTCATTGCAATCGAGCAACTCCTTCTTGGTGCGTCGGTTGTTTTTTTTTTATTTATTTATTTATTTATTTTTTATATAGAATGTATTAACTTTCACTTCGAAAATTCTATTCACATATTCACAGATCTTGATTTCACCATTCTTCGGATCAGAAACAATTTTCGACCAGATTATTGAATTGAAGTATTCGACGCAGATTGGCGACTTTGGCAATTCTAATAACTTTTAAATAGGTCGCTAAATTATTTTCAGGGTTACCCCAATAAAATTAATATAGAATGGGTTATCACAAAAAAATCCGTTTGCCAGAATAAAATTATTATTGAAGAAGAAAGAAGTCGCCAAACCTAATTGGTACTCTTTACATATTTCTTATTCATAAACGATATAAGTTTTCATCTCAGAAGCTCATATTTAATTATGCATACGTTTTCAACAAATGAACAAAAATCCCTAAGGATGACTTGATTACGAATTGGTTTTAGTTAATATCATTCTAGAGCAGCACAAGAGTTATTGGCGACAAATATCGTAATTCTTAACCTAGTCAGTTAAATGAGGACGACATCAATACTGCTATCTTATCCTCCGAATATCACATTATATCAAGTGAGAACTTTTAAGGCTGAGTCCACTTGACGTGAAGTAATTCTTATTTTTCACATTTCGGATCTTCAATGGAATGAAGCTTCATGACTCCAATTCAACGTCCCCAATTTCGATGGAAGCAACCGTAATCACTAGAGTACTGAGGTCTATCTGATGAAGAAAACATGATAAAATGCATATTTGAACTTAATTTTTTATTGGACGTGTATCAAAAGAAAAATGTATTTTATAAAATCTTGGAACTCATTTATATTAGACGTACATAAAACACATTTTCTATTAGATGTGGATACTAAAATAATGATACAAATGTTAGATATTTATCTGTGCGGGCAAGTGTGTTTGTGTGTGTGAACTCATGTATAATCATTTTCTTTCTTCTTTTCAACTTCCTTTCGATTTTTCACAAATATTCTTTTTTTTTATACCTAATTAAATTTACCAGCAATCTTCCATGTTCTCGTTAACTGCAGCTGTCACCTTCGCTTTATAAGGTTGCGTGTTCAGTAAAGATATCGTAAGTCACATCAAATTAAAAACTCATCAAAATTCCGGAGTTTCCCCGTTCTGGCATATTTAAACTCGCGCTAGCCGTTGTTTGTTTTATTTTTTACTCCATTCCTACTTGCTGCTTGCTGTGATATACTTTCAGATTAATACAATAAAGAAATTGAACTTGAAAGGGACTAATTATTCTTTAGATGTTGAAATTGTTATATATATTTTTGATCATCGTATTTTATACGTCATTTTTTCTATTATAAATCTAAGAGAAAAGGTTTTAATTTGAGAATTTTTTCAACTACAATCAAAAGTTTAGTTGAATGTATTTAAATTACTTTATGTACTTTGATTCCAAAAGTAAATAAAATGGAAGCTCTAAAATATGGCAACAAAAAATAAATAGCGTAAGACTCAGCGTAATTTACTTAATAAAAAAAAGATCCCAAACAGTAAGAATGCATAATGGTATACGTGGCAAAACAGAACTTCAAAAGCTCTCCCTGACGATTGGTTATTTATTTTTATCTTTGATATTAGTCCCTTTGAATATTTTTTATACTTCAGCAGTTGAATTTTCTGGAAGAAAATCGAGTTTTTGTGTTTGGGTAATGTGATTTCACGATCGTGATAGACGTCTCTGATCGTTAGAGAAAGGTCACAAAGCTCAGTTGCTTTAGATCAAAGAGAAAACTCGATGGAGTAAAAACTTTTTCAAGAAGTCATTCTTCTTTATTCGGTTTGGTTTAAAATTCAGACCTTAATGGATACGGTGACAGTTTAAATCCGTTGAGAAACGGCAAGTTTAAAAATCTTTCAAGAGGAGAAAGATGCGTAAGGGAACATAAAAGCTTTGCTTATTTTCTATCACTATATAATTCTCGAATTTTCGTTTGAAATGAGATTTTGTGGCACTCGAATTAATGCATTAAGTTTTTTGTTGAATAATTGCAAGGATTTTTTAGTTTTACTTGAAATATGATTTTTTTTATTCTTAAAAATACATTGGTTCAAAGCGACCTATTTGGTATACATTGATTATAAGTAGACTAATAGCAAATTTAATGTAAAGATATAGCTAATATTTTGTAGATTCCCTTATTTTTTATTTTCTGTGTGAAGAAAACATAATCAACAGCATACGAAGAACACACTAGAAAGGTTCGAAAAATAACCTGTTTTTTGGAAACATATGGAATTGTTAAGACACGTTGTTGTTTCCATTGTGTGCTACTATCTGCATATTGGTACTAAGCAAATTTGACACTGATTCATAAGTTAGTTTAGGTTTTGCATGCATTTTCTGCGTCATCATTTTGTATCTGGTTGTCATCTTCGATGTAGCCTGAATTCATTGTTATCAAAAACCAGGCAACAATAAAAAAAATTAAAAAAAAAAAAGAATCTGATCCATAGAAGACAAATACAGTCTCCTCTGCCGTGAAAGTTATGGAAACGAATTTTTCGCATGCGAAGGGATATCTTAGAAAAAGAAGAAAAAATGATCAATGGTCAATGCGTACCATATTTCCCATTCCTAACACGGATACTTTTTAAACCAACCTCGTATGACAAATGAAGCATATGAAACATCTGAAGGTAATAATATTACATGAATAAAATAATATCATACTTAATTCATCACTTATTTTTTAAATATATGGCGTAAGATAACAAACACTGTAATATTTCTTGCACTCATCTCAAAAGTAACATGAAATTCATAGTTCATTTGTTTTCGGATAAATATTGGCGATTTTTTTAACAGATTGCCGAACAATTGTATTTTGTGCGTTCTTTCAAACATACAATAACGATTTCTGTTTTTATTCTATAATGATGAATTGAAAGTTTTTAAGTTTTTAATTGAACATAGTTTTACTTGGTTTTCCTTTTTTAGTATTAGTTTTATTGTAATAAATCAACTTAAATAAAAATTAATTGAGCTTGGGTGGTACTTTTTTACATTTAACCTTTTGTTGTTGTTTCATTAATGCTATCGATTCCTAAGCAAGCACCATAAACTATCGAGAGTCTGTAAATATTTATCACTCATCATAATTAATTGAATCCTACATACGAGAAATTCGTAACAAACACTTGCATCAACAGTCAATGAGATTAGAATGATCATTTGCAGCTTAATAAAAACATTTTTGTTATTTTCTTACATCATGATTTTGGTCACCTGCGTACAATTGCATTTGAGTAAGATACAGTAGAATCTTACCATGTCATTGACATTCAGGACATTAATTATAAGACGAAATGATCAGATTATTAAACACTTCTTTCAGTTTTTGGGACATCAATCTTGCTGGATAACTGCTACACCTTCTACATGGTCTATTACATTTTTCACGCCATTCCCGAAATGGTGTGTTGAAGAAAACGAGAAAATTAACGAAGCGAAAGCAATAGGCGCCGCAATTCCTTCTATATCTCGTGTTTTCTCTTCTCACTGTCAAGAACCAGATTATTTCTTACTTTTATCTTCATGGTGGAGCTCCAGGGAAAAAATAAAAACGTCATGTTTGTTACTTTATTCTTTTTTATTGCTTGATTGTGACATTTGTTCTCCTAATTCTTCCTTATTTCTTAGCTTACGGGCTGACTTCATCAAGTCTATGAATCTGCTGTTTATTAAGAAATCGTTGGTAAAGTGATTACAAGCGTGTTTTCCGTTAAAAAAATTGGATCTCTACGGCAGTCATATAAAAATGTAGAATTCTTACTAAGCGATATTAAATTAAATACCTTTTTTTACGTTTTGAAATAATCTGTATTAACTCATTGTGCTTCTACAATCGTTTGAAATACAAGGGGTGTTCAAATGAAAAGGTACGTTGAAAAGGTACGTTGTACGTTGTTCAAATGAAAAGGTACGAAAAGGTCAAATGAAAATGACGTACACATTGAAAAATTTTGCGATTGGGGAGCAGCGAGACTTTAGTCGATTTCTGATAGCGGAAGATGTTCAACCGGCCTCTATTAATCGCTGGAGGCCGTGGTTCTTCTCCATGATAACGAGCGTCCACAAGCTTGACCATCAGCTCTACGGCCCGGACATGTCGCTTTGCGATTTCCATGTGTTTGGTCCCCTGAAAAAAACATCTGAAAGGGAAGCGCTTAAATTCGGACGACGAACTCAAGGACGCTGTGAAGGACTGGGTCACGTCATGGACATAGGAATTCGAGGGACAAGGAATCATTCTCCAGGTTTTCGATGGGATCGTTGAACTCAGGCCTATGGTGTATACTCTGAATAAAGTCTTCATTTACACCCACAGTGTCGTTTCGTACTTTTTCATTTGGACCCCTTTTGTGTCTATATCTTGTAGTAAGTGCCGAATCCTGATAGAAAAAAACACTGGTAGAGAAATGAATAACAAATATCAGCGTATTATATTTGTTGATGTATTTTTTCAGTCGATCACTACTCATTGTAAAGAAACGTCGCTTAGCTTCGATATTATTAAACATATTTCAAATGAATGTTTTTAATAAAAAAAAATACTGAACTTTTTCTTAAGATATTGAAGCACAGATTAATTTTTATTATTGTTTGAATAAACCGAATCAAAGCAAACACTTTTTAAGAGAATTAATTTAATAAATAACGTTTATTTCAATATTTAAAGAAGATTTTGTTTCAAATAACATTTGATATGAATTTTTTCATGTACACAACATTATCTAATTCTACAATTAAATAAATGTTCCTTCTAAACTTCGCTAAATCATTCCTATTTTAGAATATCTGGAATCAAAAGGATACTTGTAAACTTGCAACGTTTCATAACAATTGTTGGAATATAATGTGCTTAATTTTAATACACTCACTTTCAAAATTAAAAGAATTTGCCCATAGTGTCGAACTTCTGGAAACCTAATAGACAGAGTTTAATGAAATTATATTAAACTTAAACACATTATACTCAGACTATTGTAATGATTATCCTCACTGCAAGTTTCATGTATCCTTTTGATTCCAGATATTCAAAAATAGGAACGATGTAGGGAAGTTCGGGTGGGGCACTTATTTTACTTGACAAAAGCTTCCTGAATGCTATGAGGTACAGAGAGGATTTCTCACAGTTTTATGTTCGATTTCTTAGAGGCGCAGTTGTTCCCAGGTTCCTGTTATTGAACAACAACGTTCGTCTATATAAGGATGAGTGTTGGAAATCTCGTTCTTATGTGGACGAGCCTGGAAATTGAAGATAGCTGACACATAGATTGGCTAGACAGTTCTCCTGACTTTAATTCTACAGAGCATGTCCAAGACAAACTTGGAATAGCAGTTGGATCTCGCTATCTTCCTCCCGGAACTAAAACCTACATTGCTGCAGGAATGGGATCGATTGCAAAATGACCTCCTTAACTGCCTTCCAATACGCCGTTGATCAGTATGACCTGTTTGTCTGTGAGAGAACACCATACGTAATATAATAGACTCAACCTTTGTCCTTTGTCAAACACATGCAGGGGTGTGCAACCGTCCAACATAATGCCTGCTCAAACCACAACCATAGAAATCATTTTTCTTGATGAGAAAGGGATGGTATCGTGTATAAGACTCTCTCCAGATACAGGTACGCTGAGAATCAGTATTCGACCTGAGTCTCGACTCATCTGCAAAAGCATGGTGCTCTACTGAAGTCTGGTCAATGCCTCATGTTGTCTGAACCATGTTAAATGCCTCCCTTGTGCGCCTTTGAAAGAAGAAGAAGACTTGGAAAAACTGTAGACCGTGAAACCAGTGGCAACATACATTTCATGTAAGAGCTGAGAAACTGTAGCAGTCCTATGACGCCACGCTGAAAGTGTCAAATAACAGTCCTCATTCGTCGTTGTGAATCTTGTTCGACCTTGTTCAGCTCTTCTCGATATGAATCCAGTGTCTTGAAACTGTTTCCAATAATTTCAGACGACACAAGGCGTTATACTGAGTATATATCTACCTGAGCTCGTGATTGGCCTGCCTTTGATCTACCGACAATTCTCCGTCTAATTTCATTTCATGAACCATACGTTCGTGGATAATTCTTTTTTTTCGTGAAATATACCTTATAAAATTTACTCAATTCTTGCGAGAAGCACGATGAATATCGTAGAGGAGAACAAGCACACAAGTATTTAACAACCCTACATGCGTTTATACCTTCTTCATAGTCACAGCTCTGCAGATACGTACGTGTACGTATTCGACTTTCAATATTTACATAACTTTTTGGGGCACATTTAGAACCTTTGTTTCTATACTTTTTGTAAATATATATATACTTTGTAATTCTCTTAATTTGGCACAAGAGTATACTATATGCATTAAATATTACGTAAATTAGTAGCATAATACCCAGAACGAGAAATGTGCCTCCTATTAATTTGTATCATATTGTGTCCTTTATTGCGTATAAAGTCATGCACATTTTTGATAAAATATATATATATAACAAAAATAGAAAAAAAATCGTAACTAAAATGGAATTTATTAAAAAAGAAAATTTGCACAAGTGACATGAAATTTTAAATTTTATTAAAATATTTACTCGTGTAGGTGGCATGTATAAAATAATGGGGTTCTATCAAAATAATGAACAGCATTCTAATATGAGTTTTCATCGCATTACGTTCCTAGACGACATTTAGCTGGTTTAATTTAAAATAATAGAAGAATAAACACAAAAACTGTAATCAAATATCAGCAATAACAATAATGTGCTCGTATGTTCACAATTTTAAGATGCAATATTTTGTGAAGGAGTAAATGGGTCATACTGAAGGAACATGTCTATTAGTAAAATCTTCCAAATCATTCATATTTTACACCTTGATTACTTTCTTCGCTAACTTTAGTTTTCCCCCTATAACAAATTTAATTTAATATTTAGAAAATTTTCAATTTGAAAAGATTTAATTTACATGAAACGATGTTCATAACAATCAAATACGTTAAGAAAAAATACCTAAAAAGCTTTTGATATGTGCCCGCACTATTATATGTACTACATTTGGAATTTTAATATTCCATCAAACTTTAGTATTTGGATAAAAAAATTATAATATATTGATTATATTAATATAAAATATTTCTGTCAGTATTTAAATTTCAAACAAAATAAATTGTTTAAAATGAACATAAGAAACAAACTACTTTCGAAAGTACCTACACATTTAATTTTAAGTGGGCAAAATGTTTTGTAAAGCTGCCAAATCTATTTTTAAAATATATCATTAAGGTATCCGTCTACCTTCGAAGAAGATTTTTTTAAATAATTGAAAAAATAATTTTTTATCTGCATTATACTATAAGATATGGCTAAAAACTTAAAACACAATGCAAAAATTGCATAAATTAATAACTGTTTCAATATTTCAGCTCAAAAAAATAGATACAATTAATAGTAAAATGGCACTTGTACAAAACACCAAAACTGAAATTTAAATAGAGATATTTCAATTCTGTTAATTTTATTATGATGAATTGAATCTAATGTCTATCACAATTATAACCCTGAAAATTAAATATTTATAGGAAGTCGTTCTTTAACATACAGAAAAAACGTACAAATTTATGATAAGTTATGACTTTTATCATCAATAAAATGCAAAGTAATAGTATTATAACAATAGGAGAGGTTCAATTCATGAATTCACTTTCATAGAGTATTCCACAAAAGTTTCATAACTTTATATACATACTTTTTTCAAAACGATATTTTGCGCTGAAGCAAAATATGAAAATCTTGATTTTGAGAAAAAGCTGAAAATACATTTGAACCCAGAAACTTACCTAATTAAATAAACATTTAACATTAAAAGGTCCCTGATTTGTAAAGTTCACTATCTGCATTACTTAAATAAGTTATCTTTTTCGTCTTGATGGCCTTTTAAACTTTCTCACGCTTACATTTAACATGTGTTGTATAACGCTTCAATTCTCTGATCGGATTGTAATCCAACTTTTTGTATTCATTTACAGTGAAGTAGCTTGTATTTAATGTCCAGATTATTTAAGACATTTAAGCAGCCTTGATGTCCTTCATTAAATTGTATAATTCACAGTTTTCAAACAAACAAAAACTTCCTTTAGTACTCTTTATCATATTACACAATTAAAAGATTCATTTGCATTTTGGGTATAAGGAAATTCATCTTGCTTGTTGGAAGGTATTTTGATGGCGATATTACGTAAAATATCAATGAAAAACAAACATTAAAGTTCCATTTCCGGTAGCAGAATGCTACTTCCAGTTCTAAATTTTGAAACAGACTATTATTAAAATGCTTATAACTCAAGTTCTATGTAAGGTTGAAACAAAATTGAAACTGTTATAGAAAGATAGGAAGTCCGGCTTTAATAATAGACCGTAAATAAAAAAAATCGACTTTTTAACAAAAATCGCATTTTAAAGGTAGGCGGATACCTTAAATCCCTAATAAAATTTGATTATATGGTTGAAAATAAACTAAATTGGTATGCACAAATATATCATAGGTTCTTTACGATATATTAGATGCTTTAGGTATTTTTTGTTCATGATTTATTTACTATGCATACTTTTCTGGATTTGTTAATAAGCTTACTTTTGTGAGAGTCGTTGTTTTATATCATTTAAATCTTAACTTTTAAATTTAGAACATTTGTACTTAGTTTTTGTGAGATTCCTTTTTGAAAAATTATGCCCAAAAATTTCATGTTTGCACATTTTCTGTTTCCAGATTGTTACTAGTTGTAATGTTTTAAGACATTTTGTATGTAGTAATAATACAATTAATTTTTAAAACAGTCTTAAATAAAAAAAAAATTCAAATTCAAGTATATATCGTTTACTCCTCAATTGAAATTGAAAAAAGGAAAATATTATAAATTTATCTCTGAGAAGAATCAGAGATCAATTGTACTCCTCGTCTCACGTTAAACCTTATAATGTTCTTTGCCATTAACCTTCTTGGTGATTCTACTGTGATTTTAATAAACCAATCCATCTATATATTTTTTGTCTCAGATAGCTTAATGACAAATAATTTGTATTCTAAAAATCTAAAAAATTTCAGTGTTAATTTTAATTTTCTCTAAATTACTACTAATGATTATGCTTGTTTCTTAAACAAAATTATTCCAAAATCAAAGCAGGTCAAAATTCCATGACTATACTTTGAGTTGAAACTACTAAAAAATACGTTAAATAAAAGTTTAACAAACGGGGTTCTGATAAAAAATTATCCATTTTAACATTTTAATTACCTGAATAGGGGAAAAAAATATATTTGAATGCGGATGCTCAACAGCCAGCTATGAACAACGAACGAAATTACACAGTTTTTGCTCGACTTACGACTACGTATTCTCAACTTACTAACAGATTGCAGGAAGAAGTATTTGGGAATCGGATTTATGTTTTAGCACTATTTTTTTCAAAAGACTAATAAAAATTTAGCACAAAATACAGAATTTCAATCTATGTGTGCATAATTATTACACATAATAAAAAAAATAAGTCATATGCACTCTATAGTACGTACTGCAAGCAAAAAATATTATAATTCAATATGCTCGAATTGGGATGGTGAGAAGTTTGTAGGGAAAGGTGCCAACTCAGATGTCGTCATCGTCACTTGCCATGGTTCCTACGCAAATACCCCTCGAAATGCCTCTAAGTACGGCGTTAATAATAAATCAATAACAGAATAGTAATTTTAGATGAATTTTCTTACATATCTCTAAAGAAGATAGAGTAAAATTTTAATTAGAAATCGTCTAAAAATACCGTCTCACCCGAAAAAAGTGCATCACTCACAAACAGGCTTAGCAAAATATCGCTTGAAAAGCAAGTGCTTCGGAAGAATCGTAAAACAGTATATAAACTTGTTGATTCTAAAGTAAGAAAAGTTTTTGGGGAAAAAAGCAATAAAAACATGTAACTGTGAATAACTTTCAAAGTACGAATATGTATCCCAAAAAATATTCTCCCGAATCTCCTACGTTTTCCAACATATGTTTTTCTTTTCCTTTATGGTGGATGAAGTAATTTTGGTGTTTTACCAACTGTCTAATAATTAACTGTAGAAAAGTCATTGGGTAAATTAACATCATAATTCATCATTTGATTTTGTTTACGAGTATTAAACCTAATCTCTCTACGTCTTTCCGAATAATCTTGTTTACTTGTGTAACATTTACTTTGTGATGGTTGTCCGTCATTATTTAGCTATTCTGCCGTTTCTCATTCTATTCAAAAACAACAAAACTCCAATTGATGATGCGCAACAACAAAACAGATTATTTATTTATTATCACTGCAGAATATGTAAAATTGCTCTCTCTAGAATCTCAACCTAGCTCCTAATCTTAATTTGATTTAACTAAGAAATCTATTTTACCAGTCCTGTTCGTTCTTGTAAGTTCCAAACCCTCTACAGTAGCTACGTTACTTAAGTGGAACTCTCTTCAATCCACAAAACTAGCAAATGAATTTCAATTCGAATAACTCTTTGAGTCGTGGTTTCGAGCCTTGGCCACAAAAGACCCGTCGTGTAGCCGAGGCTGATGCACGTTAAATCTGTCGGAGTCCATAGTCCTCCCTCTGGTTGGTGTGGAAGTTAGGAGAGGGGTGCCAGCTCAGGTGTAATCCTCGCCACTTGACCGAGGTTCAAAATAACGAGGTCCGACACCAATAGCCCTCGTGTTGCTTCTAGTGCGACGTTAATAAAAACTAAACTAAAAAACTAAATCAATTCGAATAACAATTCTCTAATTGTTAACTATTTCCTTTATATATCATTCTATCGAAATAACTTCATTTTACTTTTATCTTCACCTAATTTACCTAATCAAGTTTCATTTTGGTTGGGAAGACATTATATTTTTATCTGATGTAATTTATTCTAAAGTGTCCGAAGTTAGTGAAGACAAATTCATGAATAGTCCAAACATCATAAATTTTGTTAGCGACATCTTTCCATCTCATTATCCCAAAGTTCATTCAGGTTGCATGACTTTTGAATCTTTTATTAGTCATCTTACGTATTCTTAGAAAAAAATATGCTCTTGCGTTTTTTTAGTATATTAGTTTAGTATTTTTAGTATGTTTTTTTTAGCATTTAGTATATGTCCGTTCTTACATATTATGTATGAGAGGACTAAAACTCCTTTTGCGAATTATATTACATTTTCAAAAAATCCCACTCACTTTTCCTCTAGAATAAGACGTTTCATTTTTTGAAATATCAATTAAAACTGTTGCTTAATATAAAGTTCAACCGTGTCTATTTTTTATACATCAATTACATACTTTTATTTTAAAAAATTTAGGAACAACTTACATAAAAATTAACATTAAATTAAAACAAAACAAAATTTACTTACTATAAACAGCTCAATTACTTCATGTTAAGAAATTTTAATACTTTAAAGACTTACAGTACTTTAAACTTTATTAAAAAAGAAAAGTAATTCATTTAATCGTATAAAACTCTCTCTGATTTTTTATTAACTTTGATCCATATATTTTCATAACAGACCTTCATTTTCCTAAGAATATTATGCCATTTTAACGTTTTTTAAAACTTTATAATGTCATTATGACGTTTTTAAAACTTTATGTCATTTTAACGTTTTTTAAAACTTTATGATTGACAAATTTAAGTTATTCAGAGTTCAAATACAGACATATACCAAGAAAGCCTCACATATGTCATTTAATGCTTTCTGTATCAAAGGAATAATGAAGCCTAAACTTAAACTTATAAGATGCAATAATTAAAATTAAAAAGTGAGCCAGTTACGGTAAATACTTATTATTCGTTGGAAATGTCCTTTTTATCATATGCACTGATTAAAATATTAGTCTATAAAACAGCACACAGATTAAAAATAAAATGCTGCAAACTTTTTTCACTGGGATTAGTCGATGATATTTACCTGACTATGCACATTTATTCAATATTGGTTTAGTTTTTCATATTTTTACTATCCTCATTTCAGTATGCAATGAAGTAAAATAAAAACAAAATAATTTTTATGTTAAACATCACTTCTTAAAATTCACCTACTGTAAACAGTATGTAGGTCTCACCCTGGCTACTCACCTTCCTTTACAACAAGTGCCTGCGCATAGGTCACTTTCCTGTCCAGTGGAAAGTAGGGCAGCTGATCCTCTTCAGCAAACCCAATAAAGATCCGACCAGTCCGAAGGCCTATCGACCGATATGCCTACTCACGTCAATGAGCAAAGTGCTTGACAAACTCCTATCCCAAAGGATCTTTTATCATCTCGCTTCGCGATCGATGACAAATCCCAGGCAATATGGCTTCAGGCCATCGAAGTCGTGCGAACTCGCACAGTATGCCTTGAGGACTAAGATCCAAGAACATCTTAAGGGTAGGAAGTGCGTCAATGTGATCTCGCTGGACGTCGCCGGAGCGTTTGACAGTGTGTGGTACGTGGCAGTGTTGTATTACCTGGTCAGAGCGGACTGCCCAATGAACGTTTTCCGGCTCGTGAATGACTACTTGAGAAACCGCAGGTTACTATACACCAGTCCAGCAGCACATAGAGAGTACACAATGAGCAGGGGATGCCCGCAAGGTTCCTGTAGCGGACCCCTATTTTGGAATATTGTAGTGGACTCTCTACTAGACCTTCCCCTAGGGGAAGGATGTTGCATCCAGGCTTACGCCGATGACCTCACCCTAGTAGTTTGGGGTGAGAACAAGGGTGAACTGGAAGTTAGAGGCAACAGTGCGCTGGAAAAGATCAGGCAGTGGGGTAGCACCCATAAGCTGACTTTTAGCTCAGATAAGTCAGCCAGTATGCCGATCACCTACTTGCGGAGACTTAAGTACGATGATCCTCCCAGATTCCAACTAGGCAGGGATGAAATCAAAGTAGTCCCCTCCGTCAAATACCTCGGAGTGTTATGGGACAAGGCACTGACCTTTCATCAGCATTTCTTAGAAGTTAGAACGAAAGTTGACGTTCTAACACACAGGCTGTCACTGATAGCACGCAAACTGTATGGTAATCACCCAGAAATTTTCCGACGAATCTATCTGGGCGCCATAGAAAGGTTTGCAGTGTATGGGCATGGAGCGTGGGGTCACCGTTTGAGGACAAAAACGTTCTCGAACTTCCTTAACGTGGTGCAGCGAAGACCGCTTGTTAAGATGAGCCTGGCCTACAAGACCGCGTCCACGGTGGCCTTGCAGGTAATCTCAGGAGTACTACCCTTAGACATTGCGGCAAGCATTGAATATTCAAAGTTCCTTCTCCATAACAACTTGGAGCCCTCCACCGACGTAGTCAGTGGAGAGAGGAACCTTCATGTGGAAGCCCAGTTTAACATCTGGAGCGTACACCCGTCACAACGACTTCACTTCGATCACGTTCTGTCGGAGCCTGACGGGGATGGAATTGAGATCTTTACAGACGGATCAGGCCTCAACGATCGAGTTGGGGCTGCCCTCGTGGCTTGCTATTACGGCGCCAAGACGGACGAGGTGCTCTTTCGACTGGAAGACCATAATACGGTATTTCAGGCGGAGGCCCTCGCTCTGCTCAAGGCAGCCGAGTGGTGCTTAAAACTCTCAACAACATCGAGAGTTAACATCTACACTGATTCTCGGTCGGTTCTGGAGGCCCTCGGGAATCCAGACCATAAGCACCCAACGATCCAGGATCTCAAGGAAGCCCTCAGACTGGTAAAGATGGAACGAGAAGTCGTCCTACATTGGGTTAAAGCCCATGTAGGAATCTGTGGAAATGAGTTGGCGGATGACGCAGCGAAAAGAGCTTCCGAGCTGCCGCAGGTTACGGACCCGTTGCCGTCTTCTCGAAGACGGATTAAATGGTTGCTTCGGGACTCAGGTCTAAGGATGTGGAAAGAGAGATGGCATTCGAACGCCAAAGGTAGGCTCACGCACCAGATCCTGCCCAACCCGGTGTTACAACTCCGAGTCAGTGACAAGCAGATTGTGCAGCTGGTGACGGGACATGGCAGGTTTCCCGCATACCTCCAGAGGTTCGGAATCGAGGGGAACGGCAGCTGTGAGTGTGGTGGAGTCGGTGACGCGCTCCACTACCTCACAAGTTGTCCTCGAACCAGGAGGTTGTACTCTCAGCTGGACACAGAGCATGGGTTAGCCTCGTTGCTTAAGCCCAAAAATCTTAGAATACTTCGTTCTTTAATGAAGTTTGTGGATGAGTTGACCACGGCCAACTCTAATCAGTAAAGATCGCACCTCGGTGCGACAATTTCATTAGTTTAGATCGCACTTCGGTGCGACAATTTTATGATAGGAGTGAGTCCTCGGTGAGAAAGGACCCACTAAGATGCTGAGGGCTGTGAAATGGGCATCGGGTTCCAAATATCACAGTCAAAGGTACCCACTACGGTGTAAAAGACTGCAAAGATGTCTAGGTACCTGAGACAACGAGACAATCTCCTCAAAGATAAACGAGGTTGAGTGAAGGCCATACAGCCGACACGAAACCATTTCAGGTGAGTCCACTATATCTAAGGGAAAGGGTTCGCGATGAGGTTTTCTCGTCATTTGTCTCTAAAGAACCCAAGTACCCCGGCACCCGCCCCTGGCGTTAGAGACTGCAAAGATGTCTAGGTGCCGGAGCATTAGATAGGACATCACCATTAAGTAGCCCAGAGCCTGCTACACCTCACCGTGGGCAGCCGGTTCCTAGCCCGGTAAAAAGACCAGCCCGGCATCAATGTGCTTTGGGAGTGTCTTTGGATGCTCCCGTAGGCGCACATGCGACTCTTGCAGTGGCAGAGCGAGACTATAAGTTACACACGAGAACCTTCCTACTCCAAACCCGTAGTGCACTATGTGCGGAGCGGGGGGTTGGTCTCTCGAATTATGTAAACAGTATGTAGCTCTTTTATGACTCTACTAGCTGACACCCGCCCGCTTCGCTGGGCAGACGAAAATATTATATTTTGGAACCTATACGTAAAATATCAAGAAATTTTTCAATTTTTAAATTTAATTATAATCTGAATTTAAAAATTTTAGAAATTGATTGTCTGTAATAATGGTTATCCATGACTTTCAAACATATGAGAAAAGTATTTAAGTGTTAATAATTCATCAATGAAAATGTAATTTAGTCCGTAAATCTGTCGTTGAACAGAATTCCGCATCACCGATGAGGTAGTGTGTAGTGCGATGTGTTCCCATTATTCTACATGGCGGATCCCCAGTAGGCCAAAACCATGTAAAAATTGCCAACATAAAAATAAAAATACATTTTTATATATATTTTTTTATTTTTTAAACCTGTTGAAACAATTTTTTTGTGTATTACATTTCTATTGTCTTTATTTTGAATGCATGGCAATTTTTGAGGGTGACAACTACATTTTTATTTTTTATTATATCAATTTATTTATCTTAATTATTACATTCATTTTTATTTTATCTTATTCTTATTTTAGAAATAGTTAAATATTAGAAAAATATGAAATAATATGCCTAGATTTCCAAAACATCTCTGTAGACAACATTCTTCGTTCGTTTTTCTGGTTGAAGGTTGATTAGATTTTCACGTGAACTAACTCTTAAACATGCCATATAAAATTGACCATGTGAAAAACAGACACTTTGTAAATCTACACCAGCTAATTTTAAACTCTGCCCTTGTGCTTTATTGATAGTCATCGCAAAGCAAAGTCTAACTGGAAACTGCAAACGCTTAAATTCAAAATGATAATCTGATGGAATTAATGGTATTCTTGGAATGAATATATTTTCACCCTCATACTTTCCTGTAAAAATAGTCGCTTCTATAACGTTTCTTTTTAGAGATTTCACTTTGAGTCTGGTGCTGTTACATAATTTAGGAGGATTTAAATTACGCAACAACATTATTGACGTACCAATCTTTAGGTAGCCTAGTGGGCAAGGTTTCGGATTCGTGGCCGGCGGTTTTCGCTCAGTCGCGGGTTCGATCCTTGGCCGCCAAAGACCCACCGTGTAGCCGGGGTGGATGCACGTTAAATCTGTCGGGGCCCAAAGTCCTCCCGTTGGTGTGGTGTGGATGTTAGGAGAGGGGGGTACCAGCTCAGTTGTCGTCCTCGTCACTTGACCGTGGTTCAAAATAATTATAGAAAGAAAATATTCTGAAAGCTGATCCTTATGGTTAAGAAGACTATTCAAAGGTTCAGGGTAGGATCTAATAGCAGGAATTTGGACTTGATCACCGCTGCAGCACATTCCTGGAGGTTCTTCTATCAATTTTAAAGCATGGCACTACAAACAGGACAAACGTTTTCTGATATTTTTTATCTGTGATTTTATCATTTAAATAGTCAATATCTGTTATATATATTTAAAACCAAAGCTTTAGAAATCCAAGGCACTAATTTAACTTTTGATCTTTTTTCATTGCATTTAATTACAGCTGCCTGATTCATAGGGGGGTTATTAGAAAAGTATTTTCGTATTGCTGCTCTATGTACTTCAGGATGGCTTTTAGTATATTTTGAAGCAACTTCTCTATGTATTTCAAGATGACTTTGAGTATACTTTCAACAGCGTGTCTTACTTGTTCATATCTAATTGAATTTGTGAATATTTTTCCTCTTTTTTTTACCTTTATTTAATTGAAGAGATATTATATCATTAATAATCTATTCACTTGAACTTGATAAATTAATGTTAGATATTGATTGAGTCTTTGAAAGTAGCATAGATACATTTTCTTGAGGATGAAACACTAAAGATGACACATTTTCTTCATTTTGTTTCACATTATCATTACCAAGATTAACTTTACTTCTATTTGTTAATCCAACTATTTCAATATAAACATCAAAATGTCCACTATTTTAGTTTCCCGTAAAACGTAATTTTTTTTCCCCTCTGAATTGTTTCACCAACAGAAGCTATAAGGCAGACGCGTTGATACACTTCGAACTGATAGGGAAATAGCTCTGCCACCGCCATAATTTCGCAAATAGATCCATACGTGTTTGGTTTACACCTTTCGGTAAAATATAAATCGTTAGTATTATAAGGAGCGCCAGGTAGCATTTGAGTGTAGCATTTAAACCGATACCAGTTGTTAAACATGTGAGAAACGATAATATTTCTCATTTTATACGCCATCGATATGTCACCGAACACCAGCAAAGACAGAGACGAAAATAAACTTGCTCCGTAGCCAAGAATTTTAAAAACTTTGAAAGGAGTAGGTATTCTATCTATCCAAATATATTCAACATCCATTATTAAAAACTATAACTGAAAAGTAAATAAGAAAAATCAATTTGTATTAACCTACAATGAAATACTTTTCAAGTTAAAAAATATAATTAATTTTTTAAAATCAAATTATTTAAAAATTCAACAAAAAATACTTACAAAAAGATAAAGTATAGTAAGAAAATTTAGCAAGAAATCACCCGTATTACGTTATCCTTTTTACATAGAGATAACTCTTACGCTAGCAGCATATCTAAAACCGCATTTGAATAGACAAAATAGCTCTTAAAAAATCATATCATTAAAAATAATTCTGTATTCTGAAAACGATAAGATATCCAGCCATTTTAAAAAAACAAAAACGTTTATTTCCTAGAAACCATAAACTAAAAATTGCCAAAATACAAAAACAAAACTTTTGCAAAATGTTTACATTAGGTTACAGTTAATGCGTACATCGCAATAAATATTTTGACAGCTACTTATTTTTTTTTTATCAATGATATGAATAACATACCGTTATTATTCATTTGTTAAAAGCCAACTTCAATATCTTCGTAAGATTGCGTTTAGATTTACAAATGTAATTTATCAATCATTATTAATAATAAAATACTTTTCTCATAAATTTAAAACTTACGTCTAGGTTCCACAACAATAAAAAATTATTTTTTGCTGAGCAAAGCGGGCGGAAGTCAGCTGGGGTTACCATAGTATAGCTTTTTAAAATTCACAATGCAAGGTCATTGAAATGCTTCGACTTGGCGGTGGAAGATATTTGGTGATAAATCCATCCTCCATCAGCGCATCAATATTAAATTATTTGGTATTTTCCATTTCGCACGCGCAAATCTCGCCAAGTAAACTGAATTGGTTGCAATACACAGTATATATATAAAAAAAATATATTCCGTTTGGCGTCGGTCATATCATTTTTAGCGATAAAGTCGCCAAAAATGACATAACCAATGGATAAGAAGAGATTAACGGATGAAAATTACATTTAGGATTAGAATTCCGAAAAATCCGTTCTTAGTGAGCGTCTACATCGCAAAATGAGTAACTGTACCAAATTTCAAGTCAATCGGTTGTATAGTTTTAGAGATATCGTGATGAGTCAGTCAGTGGTATTTCGCTTATATATATATAGATTA
>BMAW01044456.1:0-15607 GCA_019974015.1 Nephila pilipes
TTTTTAATTAGTATTTAATATTTTGAATATCTTTTAAAATTGTATGTGTTCTAAAAGAATGAAGGGATTCCAAGGCATAAAATTTTTAAATTTTAAAATATGAATTATTTAGGTGTAACTTGTCTTAAACATAACTCTAAATTTTAAATTTGAATTTTTTTTCTTCCTTTGACACCCCTGTAAGATAAAGGTTATGTGTTAGGGCCCAACGCACATCCGCGTCTTGCGGAGGGGGGAAAATTGTAATGATTTAACTTTTAATTCAATAATTACCCTAAATAATAAATTAACTTTCTATTCTATCGCATTCCCTAATACAAAAGTAAAGAGTTCATTCTTATTTCCTGATCCCCTTCCAAAAGTATCCTATAATTTATTACATCACACGCTCTTGAAAAGGATTAATTCTGCTTAAACTAATTATAAATCTATCAAAAACAATCCCTTTTTAATTCCCTATCTACTATATTTCCCTGGAATCCCCTTATTCTTACCACGTGCTTATGACGTTTGATGGGAATTTTCCCTAGTATATAAGCAAAACCGCAACGAAAAACGTTCTCTTTTTTATACTGCGCTTGCTCTTTTTCATACAACTGTTCTGTTCTTCTTACTAAAATGATGTAACCAAATACCTAATGAAAATGGTCTCACTCTCACAGCTTTAAATAAAAGTGAAAATTTAATACGCCTCGACTGTTATTGATAGTATGTTACTTTACAAAAGTCTATAGGAATAATGTTTACATATATATATATATATATATATATATATGATAAAAGAGAAATATTTGAATTCCGTGTAACCAAAATTCCTTTTGGGAACAGTAATCTACACAGATCTATTTATAGGAATATTTTATTGGCCTTTTTATTACGTAATAACAAATTAACCACACATAAAATAGACAAGTTTAATAACATTAAAAAATTCTTCAACAACTGTTTAGATCATGATTATCCAATAAATTTCTTAAATACATATATACATCACAAATATATTAAAAATCTTTGCGAATCGTGATCCATTTTCAAATCCCCCACACAATAGTAGGTCCACAAAGTCGGCTTGTTAGTGGTCTAGCTATGAAGAATTTCTTTATTTATTTACATTTACACAGCTTACATTTTTACTCACTCTCTGTACCATTATACTCCTTTACCATACAACTTATTACCAACCAATAGTATGCATCCTTTTACTCTTTATTACCAATCAAACAATGATTTAAATATTTTTTTAATTTTTATGGTGATGACGAGTTATGTTTTTTTCATTTTGAGTATGTGATATCCATCTTGAAGCTTAAAGAAAATTCCGTCATACTACTCACATATCTGAATTTTCATTTCTTTGAATTTTTGTAAGTAATTTTCATTTTTGTAAGTAATTTTAATATTTTGATTTGTTGATAATTTTTAGATATTATTTTTGTAGATTTTATCGCTGAACTTTTTTGCATCTTTTAATGATTGAACTCTTTTGTAATTTGGATTTCCCAATTCAGCCCACTAAGTTGCAAAGGGGGAAGGTTGGTACCATTAAACTAGTTTAACCCCGCTTATTCGGTTCTCAGCCTGAAATTGCTTTTTGATTTGCTGGGTTCCATATTTTCATTTATTTTTCTTTCATTTTTACATTTCTTTCTGGATTTTTGTCTTTTTAAATATTTTAAATTATTCTTTCATAAATGTTCAGTATATATATATATATATATATATATATATATATATATATATATATATATATATATATATATATATATATATATATATATATATATATATATATACTCACAAAGAGTGAGAAAAAATATTTTTTCAATATTTGAAAACAACATATGAAATTATTCTTCAAACAAACGAAAATTCAAGACCAAGAACTATTCGAAGAAATATAATGCAATAGCATATTTGTGTTTTTAAATTTCAGGCATCTCAGTAAACGTTTAAAAAAATAATTCTTAAAATATGGATTAAGATTCAAAGAAGGATTAAGATTGTTTGTCCATGCTTTCATTTCGTTGTACCTAAACATACACGTTAAAGGTTTTTTTTTAACCTTTGTATTTCTTTACACTATAATTATAGGGTGTTCCTAACCATACACCACGCTCAAACAATGCACTTGAAAATTTCTATCGTGTATAAGGAATTTTCCAATTTTTTTTTAAAAGAATAGTCAAGGAACATTCTACGTTCCTTTAACAACAAAATTAGATATCATTTTCTTCAACTATCTCACCTTTAAACTAAAGAATCATTAACTAACTATTAATTAAAAAAATTTTTTAGAGAAAGGTTACGTTTAGTTCTGTAACTAAAATGAAATCATTGCTTATAGTGACATGTTTCTAAATGAATTCAAAATGAAGGATCAACACCAAATTACTTTTTTATGAATATATTTTTTTATGAAGTTTTTCAAAATATTATTTTATGAAGTACTTCCTATACTAAATTAAATTTTCTTATTATATACTTTGAATAGAAAACAATTCTCACATCTTATTTAATAAGTATGTAAATTGTTCTCTTTGTATCTGGGAATATTATTTATAATGATTTGAGTATATAATGTACATTACATATTTAACCTTGAAACTATCATTGTTATCGGAAACTAATCTTAAAATAAAAATATCATGTGTCTCAAAGGAATAAAATTTATATCTATCTGAGTTGACAAAAACTACTCGAAAAGGACATGGACAGAATAAAAATCTTCTTTAATGTAGTCGGTCTATGATAATTACGACAATTTAAATTCTAACAAAGTTTTTGATTTACATTGTGTACAGTATTGTCAAATTCTCTCTGACAGTGTTATATTATATTCTAATTGCAAATAGTTTTAAGAATTCAACTAAAATTTGGAACTCATAACTTTTTTGTTCCTTATCACAGCGTCCCTGAATTAAATAGAAATGTATACAGTGTATTTTTATAGGATGTATTTACTCCATTTTAATTTCTAATTGATAACTTTTATTAAGACGTAAAAGCACTTATATTTAAGTATTGTTTTGTAACTACTATGACCTTGATTCCTTAAAAAAGTGAACACAAAACGTTATTTTGAGCTTATCAATAGTACGGAGTGCAAGAATTAAAATTTAAGTTACAATGTAATTTTAGCTTCTTTTTTAAAATTGTGTCATTAGCATTGCACCCAAAAATTAGCACTTTAAATATACAGAAGTAATTTGTATCAATTTTCTTATTAAAAGAAAATATAATTTTAAATTTATCACTCTGGCTAGTTCCTTGATGAATGAAATTTAAATTTGATAAATACGAGTATATGAGGGTCATTCAACAAATCCTTAGAAAACCAACATCGAAAATTATTTTTTAATAAGTATAGTGGCTCACTAGATAGTTGTCTAAGTCTGTTATTTTCATCATATGGTTTCTTTTTTATTGTCGAATGAAGCAAGAAACTTGCATTAATTTACAAAAAGGAGAGAAAGTGAGTTTCGATAAGAATAAAACGCTTATATTTAAAAGGCTTAACACCAAAAGAGATCAATATAAGTTGGATAAAGCTCACGGCACAACTGCTCCTGTGCTTGCAACTGTTTACAATTGAGTAAATGAGTTTAAATGTTGGCGTGCATTCACAAAAAATGAACGTCGTTCGGGATGTCCAGGGGAAGTGATCATTTTTGGAATGATTGACAACATCCACGATATGTTTTTGAGTGGTAGACAAATCAAAAAGCGAGAAATAATTGAGGTCATTTGCATATAGCAAGGCACAAAGTTTTCATTTTCGGACGAAAAATCGGATGTGAAAAAAATTGCGGCTAGATGGGTACCTTGTTTGCTCTCAGTGGAAAACAAGCCCAATTGCTTGACTCGACTTTGAAGTTATTTTGGCGCTTTTTCGTCGTAATCCTGGCGAATTTCTGCATCCATAAATAACTAAGAACGAAACATGAATACGCTACTACACTCCAAGACAAATGAACAGTCAAAACAGGGGTGTTAGGAAGGTGAATGGGCTCCGAAAAAAGTAAAGACAGTGAAATTGGCCAGCAAGGTGATAACCAATGTATTTTTTTTTTTTTTTGGGGGGGGGGGGATGCACGAGGAATCATTTGCACCGATTACTTGGAGAAAAGCAAAATAATAATTATGCGTCGTCATTGACGCGGTCAAGTGAAGAAATTAAGGAAAAACGCCCTCAGTTGTAAAAGAAAAAAAGCATCATCAATCAAAACAATGCACTGGTGCATATCTGTGCAATTTCGATGGCCAAAATTATGGAGTTAAAAGTTCGAAATAAAAAAAAAATGGCTTAGGGGACAATGGTTTATTTCGAACGAAGTGGTCATCGCTCAAACAGATGCTTATTTTGAAGACCTTCAGAAAACTTTTCTTCGATGGCTTCAAAAAGTCGGAGAAACGTTTGGAAAAGTGTATAGAACTAAAAAGAAATTATGTTGAAATATCCCGATCTAAAAT
Source organism: Nephila pilipes (assembly GCA_019974015.1). Lineage (NCBI taxonomy): Eukaryota > Metazoa > Arthropoda > Arachnida > Araneae > Nephilidae > Nephila > Nephila pilipes. The sequence goes on from BMAW01044456.1 coordinate 4,471, forward strand.
AATTTTTTTTTCTAAGGACTTTTTGAATCGCGCTCTTATATAAAATAAATACTTTATTTATTTATTAATAATAATTTTCTACTTAATGCTTCGAATTCAGTTATAAAAAGGCCTTTTTATAATTCTTATTTAAGATTTTTCTATTTCATTGAACATCGTCTTAAAATAAAATCATTTTAACTTCTTACTCAAGGAAAATATTGTCATGAAACACTTACAGCGAAAATTAAGTTCATTTAAAATTCAAACAAAACACTATTGTAAATTTTAACTGAAAAAAAAAATAATGTCATCTCGAATCTATATTTTGAGCATATTTTGATGGCTAATTATATCGTCATGTTTATCAATTAATCTGTTTAGATATTTTAGAGAGTTCTCAGCTTAACCCTTTGGTTTAAAATTGTTGAAATATTTTGATAAAATTTAAGAAATAGGAATGTATCATATAATTTTTACGTATTTTAATACAACGCATTGTGTAGGAAGTCTACAGCGTCGAAGAAAAAAGGTTTGATGGGCCCATATGAATTTGCAAATTTTTCAGAATCATATTACCATTAGGTTATTAAGAAATTGAATTCTTTTGCAATTTGGATAGCCTCGTATGTATCTGAAATATTTAAACTCTTGTGTCCAGTATAATAAGTCAAAATATAATTAAAATTTATTACACAATGCTATATTTTATCTTTTTCTTTTTTTTTCAAATTGCATGAAAGTAAAAAGTTATTGAATAATTTATTTCCTCTTGGTTTTACTTAAGCATCTTTGAATTTTTTTGTGTGTTATCTTATATTTCTTAGAGCACATGATCCATTTTTTTTCAACACATGGAAAAATTATATAAAATACAAAATTATAAGAAAACCCAGATTTGTAATTTTAATGATTAAATGCGAATGTATTTAAGAGAAACAACAATCCAATTTTTCATGACATATCTGCAAAAGCTTTCATCTAAGCAAATTAAAGTATATTTTGCTAATTGCTTGAATAAACTATTGAAAAAAATTATGAATTACTCTATGCGTCTCCGCTAAGCTTTTTCTCACAGTAACCCGTCTTCTTTAACTCCAGCCATTACACCGATACTAAGGAAATACTACGAAGAAAATAAAATCGAATGATTTTAGAGTTACATTAGAAGTTGTATGGCGAAATCTTGTTTTGATAAATACAATGATTGAACCAGATTTTTAAACTATTATAACATGTTCCGATGTATCTGGAATTCAAGTCATAATTTTAAAGGAATGAAAGACTGCGAAGAGCAAAAAGCTTTTTAATTACTATGCATGGTTAACATGCCTAAACTCAAAGATAAAAATTCCACTTTAAATGTATGAAGCCATTTATTTACCTATTTTTTTTTGGAACAATTGTAAATTGAAAGTATCTTTTTACAACTCCTCATAAGTACTACCACATTCTGTGATACAAACTCTAAAGAATTAGTAATGGTTGACGTCACAATTAAATGACTCACAACTATGTTGTTTCAAATAGTTCTTTTGATCGTTTCGTGTTTTTGTGGAATATTTTGCTGAATGCTATATTTTCGTCAGGATAATCATTAATGAGGAATTTCTACCATGCATCAGTCGTTATTACGGACAAATCAGTCTACTATATTTTATAGTTCAGAATTAGTGAATGAGTTTATATATAGATCTGGAACCTTTCATTTTGATTTAAGAATAATAGCAAAAAGAGCGAAATTATTTATATTTAACTACGAAAATTTATAACATTCAGCAGAATGGCAAAATAGATAAACAAAATAAATTAAAAAAATAATCTTAGATAATGGCAACGTTGGATTATTATTTTTTTTATTTTTAACAATTGAACATTTGAGTATTTATTGCTTATATGCAATATTGCTTTGAGTATTTATTGAGTAATATGTAAGAGAAAAAAAAAAGATGGGGGGGGGGGAGAGTAGCTTTCAAGCGTTTTTCGTGAATAGGTTTTGTTTTATGATTCAATTCGTTGACGTATATTTTTAGTTTTCATTGATATTAGAATTTGTATTTCACAAACTTAAATTTAAATATTTTAAATTTTATTACATGGACTAATAACCATTCAGCCGGATTCAGTGGAGGTTTGGAAATTTTATACTTAAGTTGATTTCGTAATGCTGTCTATTATGATAGTGATTGATAAATTAACTATTACTACAAATACTAGCTTCAAAGATTATTGCAAATTACAGATGTATTCTTCAGCAATCTCTTTTAGAAAAAATAAAAGATAACAGATAAAAGAGTGTTGTTTTTCTTCTTGAATCTCTTCAAACATTTATTATTTGAAGAAAAAAAAAATTCTAAACTACATACCAACTCCTTCATTCAATTTAAATATTAATCATATGGTTCACCATTTATGAAGCGAGTTATTAAATCCAAAGTAGCTTCTGGCTGATCACGTGGTACTAGATGACCAGCCGATCTGACTACAGCGAGGTAGAAGTCTCCTACATTATGAACATATCCAGCAATATCGTTGTTGAGCCTCCAGATTTTCTTATCGGCATTTTTGAATTCTTCACTTCGATTCCATTCAATACTATGAAGAAAGTCAACCATGAGTGTGTAAGGTTGATTAAGATCTAATTGCCCATTATAGATGAGAACTTTGTAATTATTCATGATTTCGATAAGTATGGTTTTCACTGAGCGCATAATATCATTAATCATATATCTTGCTACTATTTCTCCACTATTGAAAGGCAGATTTCCAACATGAACTGCTTTTTTAAATCTCGTTAAGTTGATATATTGTGGGAAATAAAACTCTCCCGGTGGGTATTGAGTGTACAGAAGATAGTAAGGGTATTGGTAACCGGTGAACTCTAGAAGATAGTTAGGATCACTTGATCCTGGTGCATTTGCCCCCAAGACGTTACCTAACAGTCTACGAGCTGCTTCGAAATTCTCATTTCTAATATTCTGAACAACTTGATCCGTCACATTTCTGATTACCAATGCTTGTTTACGGTCTATTATTCCTAGTTGATAGAAATAATCACTGTAATTCACCACTTGAGTTTCGGGATCGCACCATCCATTTCCTATTGCTATTCCTTTAAAAGTGACTTCCGCCGGTGGACCTGCGTTATGGATTTTGTAAGCAATAGCAGGAACGAATTTTCCTGGAAAAAAATAGTACAAACCAATAAATGTAAAATTTTGTACTGAATGCAAACTATATTAAAGTGTGCGATATAATTTTTGTATTGATTAATGTAAATGCATAACTTGGAAATAAATAAAGTCCTCAACATTTAATGAGAAATAATTTAAAAGGAAATGTTTTGAAAGATATCATTGATTTGAATTTTTATGATTTTTTCTTAATTTAACGTTTAAGAAGAAAGTTTCAAATTTAATGAAATAGATATAAAATGATACTGAATAGCATTTCTCCTTAGAATTTTCTTTCTTGATCTTTTATAAAATAAGAGACATTTTTAAAAGTTTACACAACACTTGAGTCTTATTAATTCAGTTATTGCCTCAAAAACTTCATTTTAAAAATATTTCTATTAAATGTGTAAAGGTATTCTGTAAATGTTGCGCTGATGTATACTTCTGTGAAGGAAAGCTGACAAAATAGCAAAAGCAGCAACAAAATCATTCTCTTTTCATGGGATAGTAACATTTTGATACGATATATGTGTATATATATATATATATATATATATATAATTTGTAGAATAATTTCATGAGCTATTAATCCATAGTATTGTAGTTTAATATTTATTAAATGTTTTCTAAAATGTAGAACAATATGCTAGTTTTGGTTTTCCAAGCATTTCTATTGATGATACCTACAAGCAAAATGTTTGAATTTTCATTCAAATCTAAAAGTACTAATTATGAGCTAGTTTATGATTCGTCTTATATTTTTCTGTCCTTTCATTTTAGTTAATGTCTGACGTTTCTTAAATTTAGGTTGTTTTCACTAGCAGAGCTTGTAAAATTCAATGGGCTTCAATTGTAGTAACCGAATCAAATATAAACGTATCAAAATTATTTGGAATTCTTAATCAGTAATCTAAAGTATCTTGCTCATTGCCAATAACATTATTAGTAAAAATAATGTTAAAATTATTAAGGCTTCAGAAACATGTAATTAGATTCACGTAACAGAGATTGTTTATTATACGTATTTAAAAAGTAGCTTTTGTTAAATATGTAACAAAACAATTCTTAAATAGACATATTTCTTACACTGCATTTCTTTCTTAAAAGAAGATTTGATTAATTTCAAAAAGCAGAAAGGTTCAATATCTGGTTACAAAAATTACCTCCGTACGATTCTCCTATAATATAAAAATCATTCTGGCTGTATTCGTAATACACCTGGAAGAACTGCTGTAAAAATTCGTACAAATCTTCAGCTACTTCGTCTTGATTTGTAACATATCCATCTTCACTCCCAGTGAAGCTGAAACCTGTTCCAACTGGATTGTCCACATATATCACATGAAACTCTTTAATCCAAGTATACTTTCTTAGCTCAATAGATCTGTCCTCCAGAACAATATATGGTCCATGTAATACGAAGAGACTGAGAAGGTCAGATGCTCCAGGTCCTCCTTCAAGCCACAGAATTACAGGAGCTTTCGTGTTGTTGTTCTGAAAGAATATCAATAAACATACATTATTTTGCTCTTGAAAACATAATTCTAATATTTTGAAAAATATATTTAATCACTTAAAAAAGAATTAAAGCTTTTTGAATATTTTGTAAAAAATTTTTAAGCTCACTTTTTTGAGTTAGCAGATAATTATATATGCATTTACATAGATCAATTCACATGGGCCCATGTAGATCAATTAAGGTGGACCTGTATATTCATACATTCTATGCGGATACTATGTTGCTATGAAAATTTTCGGGTATGTGAGAGTGAAATCAGTTCAACTCAAAAGAGAATGACAAATGACACTTTATTCACGAATCTTCAGGATGACATACAGGTAGCAGAGCTTGGATAATTAACAGCACAAACTACAACAAATAACTTACCTGACATACAGACTCCTTCCCTAAACTGTTGCCGAAAGAATATTCATACCTCTTCCTGCCAGGAATGGAAAATTCATGAAAAGCCCATAACTATATTCTCGGACAATATTTCGCCTAGGTTCAACACGTTCTGGATCCTTCCACTTGTAGCCAAAGTTGCCAGGTTTCTCGCCTAGTCGCTAAAATGATCGCCAAGGTTAAGGGCTCATTGCATAACCATCATTTAGCTGATTGATAATATGTTCGTAAATACTTCTTTTCTTTCAAAAGATAGCCACCTTAGGGAAGTATCATCAATCATGTTCGCAGCAATGATTATAACGTGGGCTATTCATGGAACTTCCCGTAACTAACAACTAGGTCTAAATGTTAAGTCTTTCTGACATTATATTTAAGTATCCCCCATCCTTTCCAACAAAAGGAAATGTAGTTGTGCAGATGAGATAAACTTAAGAAGGGGAGTGACTAGATATAATCAAGTCGTATAAAAGTGACAAAGAATTGAATTTGAGTTACAGAAAGGCTATGGTAATAGAAGGATTGCTGGTGTGAAAGTTTTGAATAACCCGCAGAAAGTTCTTGCTTGTTTATGTGACTTTTATGGAGACTAGAATCCAATGCTGTCAGATCAAATTACTCCTTGGGGGATTTACTAGCATCGTATTCTGGTATGAGCATTCTTTAATATATTATGAAGCTGATAGTATCATTGTGAAGGAAACTGATAGAAAAAGCATTTCTATTTTATGAGAAGTAATGGAACCAACCTGCGTGCAAGCGTGCTACCCAGTGGCCGCCTGAGGAATGATTACTGGAGTGTTAATATCCAGCAGTCCAAGTGGAGGAGCTTTCAAGTAAACATGATGTTCCGACCCGAGACTTATGTGGATCTGTATTATTATGTTATTCTCTGAAATGTTTGTTCTTAAACTGTTATGTCCTTAAGTGTAATGTGTAAATAATCGATAACTATATCTAAGAAGGTATTCGTTATTTTGATAGTTTTTACTTATTGAATCTCTGTTAACCCTAACAGAATGCATAACATGGAGCCCATGGTTATAATAATAATACAAAATATTTTAAGAAGCAATTGACTAAATTCCTGAACTGTTGGTGTGACTATTTTAATAACTTTATCTGAGCTAAGAATTAAGTTGAAATTAATATTTGCGATTAGATTAATATTCATGATGACGGACGAGTTGGGTAATTGAGATATGCCACATTAGGTCCATGGACGTCCGAGGTTAACACTTTAGCCCATATAGGCTCATGAGAATTAGCTTCGAAGAAAATGAAATGCTCATATGTTATATATAATACTTGTATTTGTACATTACACGAGAAAAATTTATAGATAAATGTTATTTATAATTTATTTTTAGCTATTTTTAATTCCCTTTCAAAAGCATGCTGAAATTGTATTATTAGTTCAAATGTTATTTTCATTGCTAATTCAAAAATGTAGAAATGGAAGGAAAAAAATACTAATGGTTGCCATTTTTAGCATTTGAAGTGTACAAGCATTAGTAAAAGAAAAAAAAAATGTTTTAATATATGATGATGCATTAGTTGCTCCTGAACAATATGGTTATTACTTGCAGAATGAGAATAATGATCATAAGAAAATTCTACTTAAAATTGGTAAAAAGTAATTTTCAAAGTTGAATAATTAAAAATATATATTTTCTTTTCATAATTGCTTTTTTCTTACAATTTATTAACTTTAAATTGACCATATAGATTTTCTAATACTTTTAATTTTTCTAAGAATTAAATAGGATATATTATTAATATGATATAATATAAAGTGAATTTACGTCAAGTATTTTAAACTATATATATCTTTGTGCATTGATTAATCAGTCACAATACATTTATATTAGTATATAGTGTACAAAACAAACGAGCGAGCGAAGTAAGACTAATAAATTAATCATTAGCTTAACTTTTTTTTTGCTTATCGTTATGTTACGATAGATGTAAAGTTTCCATGATCAGCTGAAATACAGGTTAATGAAACGCCATATCTAAAGTTAAAATATATGTGCATCAATAAATATTATTTAATTTTATATTTTATGATATTGCGTAAGTAACCAGAAATGCAACAAGTAATATAAAAAAAAATTATAGTCATTTCGTTCTTATTTCAACAAAGAAAATTTTTATTTTAATTACTTTTTATTAAATAATTACAATTAATATAAATATGTATATACATATGACAGAATCACAATATTAAGTGGCAAAAGAAATTTTTTTCCAGCGGTCTACACACTTCGTCACTGACGGTATTTATTCCTTCTGCTAATTGCCTTACATAAGATAATTTTTTTTCTCCCATATAAAACTAAAATTAATTATTTGAAAATCAAATAAAAAAATTTATGCTTCGACGAGATTCAATTCGAAGGCATGACGATTCTACGCCGACGCTCTACCAACTTAGTGATTGCAAAAAGCTTTGGTTTGTTTCTTAGTTCATCCGGTAAATTAAATGGTTGGAATGCAGTTTACCCTAACCACCCTTGGGGAAATGAATTATTTGGCAGTATTTTGCTAAATGAGGCTACGCTGGTCCGCTTTGCGGACTTAACGTTAATTAAAAAGAAATCGACAAGTTTGGCAATCGTGCCAAGTGGTTGGGCTGAACTGCATTTTCACCAATTAAATTTAATTAAATGAATTAATATTTGAAGAAATTGTATTAACATCAAGTGTCCTCCACTACAAGTTTAAAAAAATGTATTTGAACTTGAGTGGATGAAAAAAAAGTATTTTATTAACGATTGAAAATTTCAACAACATATATATATATATATATATATAGGGAGAGTGTGAGCTATGAGTAGGAATTTAAAAAGTATATTCTCTGTTAATAGTTAATATGTATTTTTTTACATATAAGGTTTTAGAGTATTGCTTACCATTGCAGGAAAGAACCAGAAAAACATATTACTGTTGTGTGTTTTGTTGACAGTAATATATCCGCTATAACTTGGAAAATTGCGTGGAACACGCGGTAATCTTCCAACTTTACTAAGAGAGCGAACCTGTTCAATTTGTCCATTTTCAATATAGGGTGTCAAGATAAGGGGTTGTCCAGCATCTATTATTGGAATAATAAAGTATGTAAGTAATATACGAAAAAGAAATTTAATTTTTCTTCTGAGGTGCTCGAAAACTGTGTATGGATACAATTCCATACAAGGTTTGCTGATTTTAACATGAGCTATTACACGATTATTCTTTGTTGAATTATTAATTTTATTTTCGTTAAATATTCAGTAAAACTAGGACTACACGATAAAAAATAGATACTAAGGATTGTTTATGATGAAAATAAGCAGTATCTACAATTATATGACAGGAATAACTGTGTTATCATCTTAAGGCTCCCGTCTACCCGCCATTTTGATTTCACGGACGTAATGTTAATCCTATGGAATTACGACTTTAATTCTCACATCTTTACTATTCGACCTATTTGAATGCAATAAAGTGCATCTGAAAGAGCAAAAAATAATGAATGCTTCTGTGGAATTACCTTTTTCCTCCGATTTTTAAAAATATTTTTATCCCTATTTTAATGATTCTTTTACTTGCTTTCTGGTCTATAAAAAATATTTTTAAAAATCGGAGGAAAAAAGTAATTTCACAGATGCATTGATTATTTTTTGCTCTTTCAGATGCACTTTATTGCATTCAAATAGGTCGAATAGTAAAGATGTGAGAATTTAAGTCAAAATTCCATAGGATTAACATTACGTCCGCGAAATCAAAATGGCGGGTAGACGGGAGCCTTAATAAAGAAATTTCTTTAAAAAGAATGCATGTTTTATGCTATATCTACGAAAAATAAAATCAAATTGAAAGCTGAGTACTAATATCATAGAATTATAGGTCCACAAACCGGAGTTATATTCATTTCCGTTAAAATTAAATTTGTATTTGCTTATAAAAATAAGGCTATCATAGTAACTGAGTGGTCATGGTCGCGAACTTAAAGTAGAGCCAGGGGTTCGAGTCTTGATCCCACTAATGACCTGCCATGTAAAGGGGCTGAATCACATAAAATCTGGCGAGGTATCAAGTCGTCCCGATGTGTGGAATAGACGTTTCGAGAGGGTACCAGCTCATCAAATGACTGAGGTACATATTTACGAGATTCACTACCAATGTCTTTCGTGTTGCTCCTAAGAGCGATGTTAATATTCAATCAATCGATTCTCGGCTTACAAAAATAAAGTTTGGAAAGGGAAATAAGATTAAAACTTTTTTTGTCAATGCAAGAGTTTATAATATATATATATATATATATATATATATATATATATATATATATATACATATATATAACAGGTAAATTGAAAAATCCCCGGCCTGACACATAGATGGAGCTACTAGAATTAAATCCATATGTTTTTTTTAGTTAGCCCTAACCCTCAAAAGATGCGTGTATAAATTTGACAGCTGTCGGATCATTAGTTTGTGAATGATAGCATTTTGAGTGAAGTAACTTTTGCTATTGTGAAAAAAATGGATAAAAAGGAATTTCGCGTGTTGATAAAATATTGCTTTTTGAAGGGAAAAAATACAGTTGAAACAAAAACTTGGCTTGATGCCGAGTTTCCGGACACTGCCCCAGGAAAATCAACCATCAAGGATTGATATTCTAAGTTTAGACGTGGTGAAATGAGCACCGAAGACGGTGAACGCAGTGGAAGCCCAAAAGAGGTTGTTACCGACGAAAACATTAAAAAAAAATCCACAAAATGATTTTGAATGACCGTAAATTGAAATTGAATGAAATAGCAGACACTCTAAAGATATCAACTGAACGTGTACATCATATCATTCACGAATATTTGGGTATGAGAAAGCTCTGTGCAAAATGGGTGCCACGCGAGCTCATTTTTGACCAAAAACAACGACGAGTTGATGATTCAGACAGTATTTGAAGATGATCAAGCGTAATAAACCCGAGTTTTTGCGTCGATATGTGACAATGGATGAAACATGGCTCCATCATTTCACTCCGAAGTCTAATCGACAGTCATCCGAGTGGACTGCACACGATGAACCCGCTCCAAACCATGGGAAAACACAACAGTCGGCTGGAAAGGTTATGGCGTCTGTATTTTGGGATGCGCATGGAATAATTTTCATTGACTACCTTGAAAAAGGAAGGACCATCAACAGAGACTATTACATAGCGTTATTGGACTGTTTGAAGGACGAAATCGCCGAAAAACGGCCGCATTTGAAGATAAAGAAAGTTCTGCTTCACCAAGACAATGCACCGTGTCACAAGTCAGTGAAAACGATGGCAAAAATCCATGAATTGGGCTTCGAATTGCTTCCTCATCCGCCATATTCTCCAGATCTGGCCCCCCAGCGACTATTTCCTGTTCTCATATCTCAAAAGAATGCTCGCTGGGAAGAAAGTTTCGTTGAATTAAGAGGTGATCGCCGAAACTGAGGCCTATTTTGAAGCAAAGGACAAATCGTACTACAAAAATGGTGTCAAAAAGTTGGAGGGTTGCTATAATCAGTGTATCACTCTTGAAAGGTATTATGTTGAATAAAAAAAACTAATTTTGCCAAAAAAATGTGTTTTACTATGGTAGGCCGGGAACTTTTCAATTGACCTGTTATATATATATATATATATATATATATATATATTGTGCTTTCGTTCAGTTACGTATGCTATTGAGGCTGTTTTTGTAACAGTGTAACTCTGGAGAATAAATCATTAATTTTTTTTTGAAATTTCTAAATCATTTTCCATTCTGTACAAAATATATAATAATCTTTACTTTGATGATCTCTCTCTCTCTCTCTCTCTCTCTCCCCACACACGGTTGTCTTTTCGTTTAATAGAGGCTTTTATAATGATTAAAAATATGTTTAAGAAAAGAATCTCTAATCAATAGACAGTATTGTCTAGCTTTATTTCCGTTTTGTTTATTTTTAAAGGATTTTTTTTCTCAATTTTTTCTTGATATTTAACTATAATTTTCTTGTTTTTTTTAATTTCTTCTTTTTCTTTTTTTTTTTTAAAATTTAACAATCAATAATTTTG
>BMAW01044460.1:9319-55017 GCA_019974015.1 Nephila pilipes
TATGATTGCATTATGAAGAATGCTCAGATTTTTGGATGTTGAATATGTTTTATTTAAATTTCATATGTGTCGTTATTAAATATATAGCAAGTTCAAAAACAATCTTAATCTAAAAAGAAGGAGTTACAAATCTTATTACACTGGAAATTGTTTTTCTCTATTGAAAAAGAACAAGTCAATATAATTTACTATTAAGTATTTTATAAAGATATTAATATTTAGAGTATGTTCCCTCTTCTACAAGTGATCAAAATGTTTCGCCAAATTAACAGAAGAGTAGTAAAATGTTGGTTTAATTTTGATGAGTAAAAATTATTAGCTAGAGGAGTAGTGGTGATTTACTTGCTGAGTAGATTCTATCAGATATTTCAACCTGATTTTCAGAAATTCAAATGTTTTGTATCGAAATCATTTATTTAATAAATTTTAACTATTATTCTTTATGTTTCCGCAAAGCGTAGTAAGAAAAATAGATCCGCTATAAAAACAATTTCAAAAATAAAAAGAAATTCCATTCCTCGATAATTTAATGAAAACGATTTGAAATGTCATTTAAGTTTTTGAAACGCTGTAAAAGTGATCAAAATTTCTAATTAGTTGATGCATATGTTAATAATGATCAATAATTTAATACCTGGAAAATTTTAAATTCTAGTCTTTATTTTTAATTATTCTGTATTTATGAGTAACTCCGTATCTATTACACTCACGAAGGACTAGTTAATTAAGCGTAATTTCAAAATAAAACAGGACAACTTCTCAATCTTATCTCCCCATGAGATTTCTATTTTATCATAGTGGACTAACAGATTAAATTTTTAAATTGTTTTAGAATGACTTTTTCGAGTAAAGATTAATAAAATCAATTAATGTTTCGCGTTAAACTTTTGTAAAGATGGTACATTATTAATTAAGAAACTGCGTCTAATAAGGATATATTATAAGGTTCTTTAAATTTTTATTGCAATTTAAAAATTATAAAGTTCATCAAGACTAAGATATATATATATATATATATTATAAGGTTTTTTTTAAGTATATTGCAATTTAAAAGTTATAAAGTCCATTAAGGTTAAAAACCTTATAATTTAAGAAAGTACAAGGCTCATTTATGCAATTTCTGTCATAAGGCAAACAGGAGGGCGATAAATTTCTCTTATCCATTTTATATTAGGTAGCTTACTATTATCTCTAAGGTATAGTCCCATCACAGTTATTTTTTCTGTGTGATTTTCACTGCTTATAAGCTTCTGTAAAGACATCTTAAATAAATATGTGAATGAATGTTTAGAAATGAAAACAGAATTTCACTAATCGAATCATTGAAGATTAATTATATTAACCGGAACAACATTAATAATTAAGTAACAATATATTGCAGTAAGTTATTATTATCAAATATATTATTAATACATGACCATGCCGTCATTTTCTACTCCGTTTAATATATGAATTATATGGAATAAAATATGAATAAACATATATTTCAGCTTGGTTTTAATAAAAAAAAGCATTATATTTTATCATTCATACTGTATGTGTAAGATTACATTCAATTTCCATTCCTAAATTAATATATTTAATTGATCCTAATAAAATAATTTGAATAGAAGCATTTTGGAATGCGCATTTAAAAGTTACATTTCTTTTTCCCTGAATAAGTTTTCCTCATAAGAATTCCTAAAAAATCTTTCACAAGTTTGCAAAGAATTTTAGTCAATCAGTAACAATGATTAAAAATGTGAAGGAATTTCTGGAAATGTTTGACATATTTCATGTTCAGTATTAAAAAGGAATAAACATTTCGTCTGATAATATTCCGATTCAATGCGTCTTATAACATTCTCCTTCAGTAAATAAATAAAAAAAAAATTCAAATATTTATTACACTATTTCATTTTAGTTTGAACAAGAATTAAAATAAATTTGAAAAATTGGTTAAAATAAAACGTTAAGAAATCAAACTATAAGACATCTGGACTAATTCAGAGCACTTAAAACGTGTTTCTTTTTTGCCCTCAAATACACCAAATCTCAAAAATGTTAACATACATTCTTGCTTATTTTTAAGACTTACAATCATCTTAAAATTACTCAATTGGGAACACTTGCTTAAGATAAAGGCGCTGCGACTAGAAACAAACTATACCCACGAGTACAATTAAACCATTTAAGTCACGAGTTTTTATTTGAAAACATGCCACACTATATCTTGCATCTTGGAAAAGCTTAGTAACTTGCAAAGATTTCCGTATGCTAAAGCTCGCTAAGTTCTTGCAATTTACAAAAAGTCTTTCAGAGTTGGTGAAAAAGAAAACATTTCTAATTTTAATAATGGCCGAGAGGATTTTTTTGTTGTTGATATGGTTCCTAAAATTGTGCAGTTAGAAAAGAAATTACTTAATGAATCTGTTGAGGGGTTTGAAAGTGCAATATTTAAGATCCAGGGAAGCTATTTTTTTCAAAAAAATGTAACTATTCATAGCGTAAAGCAATGAACACTTGTTTCTCTATACAATTTTCATTTTAATTCATGCTACGAGATCAAGAGATTGATCTCTTACCTAATGAGGATCATCAAAGGCTTACCTTCTTCAAGAAAGTAGGGCCATCACTCACCCGAAGTACTCTCGTGAAATTTTTCTTTCCAATAGTGCTAACTGTTTTTGATAAACATGGGTGACACGACCGGGATACTCCAGCAATTCTTTTCTATTTTCGACCTGTCAATGTACTTTACCTTTTCTACTTCTTCAAACATCTCAATCACAATTACACCTTATTTGGGGCATCATAGCCAAGTCTGGCTCTTGCGCCTTTAAACTTCACCTTCCCTCAATTATTTTTACGATTTAATGCAGTTTTATCAATTAATTATACACCAATTTCAAAAAGCTCGTCTTTTTTGACAGATACGAGAAAAATTTATAATTTTCTTTAAAATTAGTTTGTGACGCTTTTCCTTCATTATTTAACTTCATAACCATCTTAAATTCTACTTAAATATTCTATGAATTTAAAACTCAAACTGAAGATACTCGTACGTAAGAACAATACAAAATACTTTAATAACTGCCAAAGAATAGGTAAGTTCGCTCGCTCTAGCATCCTACTTAATTCATTCAACTTTAATTTGTATTCTAATAATAGCTAAATATTAGATTAGAAATCATTTGTTTTGATTGAAACATCTCTAGATAACAGTAGATTCGAATCTTAGTACTTCAACTAGGAGTCACTTCAATGCAAAAAAAAAATATCTTAATTTCTTTAGATCCAATGTGCAAATATCTTATCAGAATGTCGTTATCATTTATCTCAACTTACTTTCTTTCAATCCTGTTTCGCTTACATACCACTCTATTTAATCTATTACAACTCCTTTCATTTAATTTACGAAATTGCGTTTCATTACGTTTGGTAAAGACTCATAATTGTATGTGATTCATATTACCAAAAAGTCCTCAGGGGTAATTTGAATCAATAAGTTAATATTTGAATACTTTGGTAACAAACCTAGAGTCAGCTTTGATTTTTGTGAAAGATGAAGCTTTCGTGGAAGATAAGGCTTGCGGAAGATGAAACTCTTTTCAAAAGTTTTCTTTCTCTGATGTTACTGAAATAACGCAGCAAACAAAATTTTAAATTAGTAAAATTTACTTAACATTGTTAACAGTAACGCTGAAAATACTGAAAATCTTTTGCTTGATACGTCATGAAATATTGACCGTCTTGCATATCAGTGATTACAACAATCACTATCTTGCATATCAGTGATTACAACGTTTCTGTGTCATATGCATAATAGACTTTGAGAAATTAGTGTACCATGTTTAGTGATATGTGATTCCCAATTATCATGGAACAAAGGAGTTCATCTTCAATTTCACTTTTAATTTAAGAAGTCTCTCCTTTTTATACATCCACACTCTGGAATGTAATCGAATGAACTTCTATACGTCAAATTTGACGTTATGGAGGTGGAGCTAAAGGAATTTTCATTACAGTCTTTGAACAATCTCTACTGCGAATGAATATCAATCCGGAGAATTTGTCATAAAGTACAGGAAAAGAGCTTAATTTACTTATGATGGGGAATGATGTAATTATTTTATTCAATTCCAGGCTACGACCAAATTGAAACATAATTTTGTGCGGATATGAGAAACAGGTAATATGACAACATGAGCGTACTAAATCTTCTAGAAATGAATAAATAGAATAAAGCGCCTGAAATGCGCTAATATAAATCTCTGTGCACTATATTAATAAAATTATATTTCTTATTTTAAGCTCATAATTATTAAGAGCTAACTCTAGTACGGTAACTATAGCATCCTATTGAAACACTATCAAAAACTTTCTCACGCCTGGATGAAACAACAAATCCTCGACATGTTATAACAGTTATAAAATGGCTGAACTAACTCACTTTGTTTATCCTGAAAGAATAATTTACACTTCAACGAGTTTTGTATAATTTCTATACATAAACTTCTAACTATGCCTTTACACGCTAGAAAAATTGTATATCTGTGAAATAATGTAGTTTATAGTTTCGAATGAATTTCTGCAAAAAAACAAAACAAGTCGGGCTTATCTCTCTCTCTCTGGTGGAGAAATACTTATATGTGTAAACAACCTTATTAGTATTAACAAATTTGCATTATCTGTTTGAAGCTTGGGTTAAATTTCCATATTTTCCCATTTTTAAAGTGCTGGAGTTTCAGAACCTTTCTTCTGAATTTCATTTTGACCATACGTGTAAATATATTTACAATCGCAAACCTATTTAAAACCACGAACGATAGAAATATTTAAAAAAAAATACAAGAAACGAGAAAGAGTAAATAAAACTATTAAATTTTAATTCAGAGAGTAAAAGATAAATTGGCTTTTTATTGCAGCTGGTGGTTCGACATACAGCAATGAATATTTCCAGAACTATAGTAACATTTTCAGTAAAATTTGCTAATATATTGGGAAATTTGAGTTTAACATTTATACTAATATACTAGTTCTACTTATGAGTTTCTCTCAAAGTTGCATTTTATATAATTCGCGTATTGCTTAACATCTGTGCGAGTGGCAGTGGTAGCCTAATGATCATTGAAGTGGACTCGCGGCCGGAGTTGTTTTCATCGAGTCAAGGGCTTGAGTCCTAATGTCATAAAAGATTCGCCATGCAGCGTGGGTTGTATAATATCAATATATAGAGACCCCAAGCCCTCCAGTAGTGTGGTGTGGAGGTTTGGAGATAGATGTGTCTTCCTCTTCCCTCGACCAAGGTTACAAATTACGAGATCTATTGCCAACAGCCCTCAGTGCAATCACCCTAATAAACAATCACAATCACATCATTTAACATCTCTGCGTTTTTCGTGCGTAAATAAGTAAAACTGGATGTTTAAATCATATTTCAATACAGTATTCGAGAAAATTTCTTGCATAATTAAATTTAAATTATAATATTGAAAATATATTATGATCTTCATCTTACAAAATTAATTTTCATTTGTATAAATACAAAATTATTCTGAAAACTTATGGCTACCAAACTTCATTCAAACATTATCGTTCATTTTTTCTGATTATTGACTACTAAGAAATCATGTCCTGAATGTTATTTTATTTATCCTGTAATAAATTTAATTTCAAACTATACACAAAGATTCGCTCTTTTTAACTTTCCAAAAATGCTCAGAAATGTGTAATTTATTTCGTAAAATTTTATCTTCTATCCTATTCAATAGTAAGAAAGGATTCTTAAAATCAGAATTCCGTAGGTTCATCATTCATGGACACGAGTCCGATGTACTGACAAATTCTCACCAAGAAAGGAAGAATATTTTTTAATTAAAGCCTCGTTTGAGGAAATAATTTACATTAGCACAAAAACTTCGAACTGTTGAGCATTAAAATTCCATCAAAGATTAGTTTTCAGTTCGAAGTATTTTCTGATATATCATCGCTTCTATACATAAAAGATATATGTAATTCTAAATATATTTGTATTCACATTATTTTCCAAAAAAATGTCATTGTTATTTTTTAAATGAATTTACGAATTCTTGCGCAATTCAATATATAATTAAGAAGACCAAGAATGGACTTTCTGCTAATATTCATTATATATATTAAATAATGTAAGTCAAACAAAATAAATTATGTTAATAATTGCTTAGAGAACGATAATCAAGCAATGGAGTCTGTTTTACGCAATATATTAAATTTGGTTAGCAATAAGATTCGAATTAAAACAGTTTATTGATCCTTAAATAGGATAATTATATAGTGGAAAAGGATCAAATTGTAATCCCGCGGACTAAAGTCTTGTTAAAATATGCTTCATGAATTCCATTGACGAAAACGCTCTAAATTAGGGTCCATTAGTCAATTGTACGAACTAATGTTGGGAGCAAAGCAAAATTTAATATGTTCGGCGAGAGAGGATTTTTAAATGGAGCACAGAGTAATTTTTTAAAATTGATTAGACCATCAATAAAATTTGATAGTTTTCAATTAACTTTGTACTAGAGCAACATGAATGCTATAGGCTACATACCACAAGTTAAGGAATGGGAATGACATTTAATTTCCACACCACATCATAGGTAACTTTGAGCTTAGTTACTCATGACAAATCCATTATTCCGTATGACAGAAGTATATTAGTATCAAAATTCAGACATACCTCTCAATTTGAACATAACCGGTCAGAAGTCTGTTACCATGAAATATCATTTTTTTGTGGTCTCAATTCAATTGAGATTTATGGAGTACAAAAATCTTTGATTGGAATCATTGTTTATTAAAACTATCTTAATCAGAAGAACGCTTTTTGAACAATTATATAATCAGGAAATAAAAAGACACCAAAATGTGTAAGAAGAACTCTTGCCAAATCCTCAATTTGATACTGGGGAGCCTTTTTCCTCTTATAATAAATTCTTTTGTTTTCAGACAGGAACTTAAAATCATTTCATTTTGTACTTTGACAAATGTTTTCCTTTTAGTCACTAGATATTCTTCTAACTCTACTGGTAATATGTTTTGATCTTCATATATTTTTTGTTTCTCATATGAACGTCTGTGACAATTTTCGAAACTTTTCTTATTCACGATTTTACTCGGTTCATATTTTCAAAACTAAAGTTGGTGTGATGCATGATATGGTTGTTAATAACTCCCAGATATCGTCAAATTCTTGAAGCATTTTAGATAATTCAACTAGCTAACTGATACTTGACCATTCATCTAAGTGATTTTCTTTGAATTCGGTGGGAGTGAACTCTTTATTTTATCTGTTATTATCAAATCTCGTAACAAATGAAGCATGTTATCCTTTATTTCCTTGATTGGTCCATCAAAGAAGGTTTGAATTCTTTGGTGGAAATCATACCAAGTGTTTTCAACACTTCTATGATTATTTATAAATAAATTTCTCTGTACTTAATTAGAATTTTTTGAGACTCAAATTCTTCCCACTATCATAATCTTCGTTTTAATTCAGTTATTTCCTGTAGGAGTAGACGTAATATTTGTCTATTGGGTATATATTGCAAATTTAAAACAATTTTCACTTACCAGTTTAAGAAAAACTCTAAAATAGATCTCACACACCAAATTGAACATCACTTCAATGCAATTTCAAATTGTTAAACATACTTAAATATTGATGGTGAAATACAAATGTATTTAATAAAATGAACTATATATTGACAGCTAAATATATTTTTATATATTGACGGGTAAATATATTTCTATATATTGACAGGTAAATATAATTCTACATATTGACAGGTAAATATATTTGCATTAAGAAAGAAAAATACTACATATAAAAATACAATTATATATACAGGGTGGTATTATTATACTGACAGTGTTCCAAATGTTCTGTAGAATAATCTAATTAAGAGAATTACACCAAATGTAGAAGGAAGACAAAAAAAAAAGGATGGAGGGTGTAGGATTCCGCGAAAAAAACTAGTTCCAAAAGTCATGGATAAAAAGAATATATTTTAGCTGTGTAACAAAAAATAGAGTTTTATAAAAAATGCAGAATCGATACTGAAACAAAATTACTTTTATTTAGCACATTCAAATCAAGTTCAATGTGGCCGCCGCACCAGTTTTGAAGACAACGAACTATATTCTGTGCAAAGCATTCACAACATCGGAAAGTAACATGTCTGCTGGAATCTTAGGTACTGTCTGATATGTTATTCTTCAATATAACCAGGTCTTGGACGACACCTTGATAAACCTTAGATTTAAGGTAATCCCTTAGCCAGTAGTCGCATGGGTAAGATGGCGGACAGAGGTGGCTACTAAGTTAAAAAGCAGCGGCTAATGACTTTCGGTTGTGAATTTCTGTTGAGGTAGCAGTTATATAAGCAATGAAATATGTGAATGTGGTTCCATCTTGAATGAAATAATTTTCCCCTGTCATTGTCTTTGCTGGAGTGCTTTAATGACAAAATTGTTTAACAATTGGTGATATTTCTGTTCTGAAGTTGAGCAGGTTACTATTCCGATCGGTATTATGTTCTCATGGAGGAATTAACCTATGATTATTTATACCGTCAAACCACTCCAAACAATTACATTTTTTAACTGCATTTGGTGAATTATAATCCAAAATTCAGCAGTGCAGGGTATTTACAGTTACATTCCGGTAAATATAGGCCTCATCTCCCCACAACATTTTCCAATGACCAATCATCATTTATCCCCGTACTGGCAAGAAAAATGAGAATAAAAGTCAATCGTTTATCACGTTATTATTAAATGTGATATTATACAAGGCTGATCTTGTACGAATAGTAGTGTATAACATTTCGTGAGATTTTCCATACCGTACTGTAATGTATATTCGGATTCCGAGTTATCCCACTAGCGCTGGAAGTAGCAGTAACTTCTGCTCTGTCGACAATAGCCGTTACAACTTCTTCGATTGTATTCTGTGCTATCAGTTTTCGTCCTCTGCCTAACTGAACCTTCAGAGAAAATGTTTTCTCAAACTTCGCACTCATAAAAGTCGCTTAACATATAAAAATCTAAATATATCCAACACTGAAACAAAACCATTAATATAAAAAAAACTATTAATTAATATTTATGCAAACATAAAAATTTATTTGAATAAACATCTAAATTTTATAACATAAAATCCAAAAGATAAGAAAAAGCTATAAAAACACAAACAATTTAAAAGAAAGCAAAGTGATGGAATAGCAAACTTAGAATAATGTGAATAATTTAATTAATACTGATCCATAGTTTGGAATGGAATATATAAATTATCAAAAGAGCAATATTAAGATTAAGTGAAATCAGAATAAAAAGATCATTACTCAGTCTGAAATAACAAATCTTCCTTTACTAAGAAAGGAAAAAATCAACATCAAGATGAATTAGTAAAACAATTCTGTTTTCTCTTTCAAAAAACTTTCAAAGACAAAAATTCCCTCACCATTTTACACTCTCATTTTTCATATTTCTTCATTGAAAATAAATGGGAATATATTAGTGCGGAATATAATTAATAATTATTTTGAGCTAATTAATGACAGGATTATAGAGGGTAATTCCTTGTAACTCACACATGGACATATTAATATGATGATATTTGAATTGAGAGTTTCTTCCGATATAAATAAGAAGTGAACAATGTAAGTTATTACGTCAAGTTAGTTACTACGCAATTCTCTTACGACCGATACGCAATCTTATAAATGAGTGTGGGAGGAACTGGTCTAAACAGGATTAAAAGTAGCAAAATCTGCATTCGTTCGCTAGCACATTTTGCCAAATTTCTTGGTGACATTTTGCAGCAATCAATTAAATTAAAATCTAAACAGTAAAACTGAGTAACTATCAACGTTTAAAAGATGGAATGAGGTGGATAATTATGGGTAGGCTAGAAGCAGACCAGTCTCAAATCCAGATTTGCAGAGAAATCGATTTAACGCCCAGCCTCTGTTCAACTCACGGAAAAAGTTTCAGGATACCGAACCTATCCAGGGAAAGCCGGGACAATCGCCATTTGTCCATTATAGCGAAGCGTAACATATGTATGCGGCCACAGGATCCTGAGTTTCAAAGGCGACTGTTTCCAGCTTTCAGAATTCATGAGAGAGAACTGTTCACAAGAAGACCTGTTGTTTAAGTCCTTCTCAGTTTTGAGAAAAGGAGAGTCCACTTATGGTGCTGAGATCATAGAGATTGGAGCATGGACCAATTGTTCTTTTCTCTGATGAGTCTGGGTTCAACCTAACTAGTGATTCTCACCGTATTTCCATATGGAGAGTACCAGAGAACCGCTACCTGGCCTCTAATGACCGAGAAACTGACCACTACGACGGAGGAGACTTGATGCTTTGAGCAGGCATCATATTGGATGGTTGCACACACATCTGTGTCCTTTTAAGTGCCTCTGTGACTGCTGAGAGGTATAGGATAGATCTTGGAGCCCTATGTTTGCCTTTTCAGGGAATCAGTTGGTCATTTCGTCAGAAATAAGTAAGCTGACTTATTTTTTCACAAATTAATTCTAATCCGTTAGTATTCCTGACCTAAATGTAATTAAAAATATTCTAAAAGTAAAACCCAAACTTTATGTAGATTTTAAGAAAATAAATGAAATTATCCAAATTTATTCACTAAAAATTTAAACTTGGGGCTCTATGCAAACGTATGATATATCTTTGTTCTAGGTTCTCAAATATTTTTGCAAGCAGTCAGTTCACTTCCTCTGAAAAAAATTAGGGATTATAAA
This sequence comes from Nephila pilipes, assembly GCA_019974015.1. Taxonomy (NCBI): domain Eukaryota; kingdom Metazoa; phylum Arthropoda; class Arachnida; order Araneae; family Nephilidae; genus Nephila; species Nephila pilipes. The sequence goes on from BMAW01044460.1 coordinate 20,103, forward strand.
AAAAAATGTAGAGGGCTATAAGCAACACGAATGTATTTAGGCTCAGCATTTGAAAGTTTCTTCAAAGACTGAATCCAACAAGCTCATCCATCACAACTAGGCATTTAAGGATTTAGCTGGATTTTTCGGCAAAGTAATCGATCTATTGAGTTGAGTCTAAACGTTTTGAATATTTTTTTTCTTTAGTAGAATATATTCTTGAGGGGTAAGACACTCAGCAAAAGTTAGAAGAGAACAATGAAGCTTCGAAATGTTTCCTCAAATCAATTAATCATAAATAAAGGTTCTCAGGGGCTTAAGAGGTTTTTTTATATAAATTCTTAGTTCTGTTTAAAACTATCATCAGATACTTTGTATTACAACATAACTATATATCATATAAATTTTAAGAAAATCAATTTCCTTTTTTGTTCAGATGGTACTTCATTTAGCAATCTGAATAACTTTTTAGAAGCTATTATTTTACATTTTGGAGTAAAAAGAAGAAATCGTAAGATCCAATTATTTAGAATTTAAATTTTTTGGAATTCATACCTTAAGTGTGGGTGCATGTCAATAAAGAAAACTGTTTACTGATATTACCATATTCATAAAAAGGCTTTATGTAGGCAAATATATGTGTAGTACATAAGTGATATAATAAATGATAAAAAATATACTTAGGTTTCGTCTAATGCAAAAACTTTATAACAAATAGATGAATCAATGAGTTTTACAAAAAAAAAAAAAAGAAAGAAAGAAAGAAAAGAAAACACTGAAATATTTAGGACATATTTGAAAATTACATGATACTACCTTTTCAAACATATTATTTATGAAAATATTCTGGATAAAATAGCAGATTCTTGTGTACATTAAATTAAATGCTTTTCAAATGAAATTCAGTATGCTATTGAATAACTATGTTTCTGTTGCGTATTTCCTATGTTTGCTATAAATGAATTACCTAAATGTGTATTTTTCCCAAAAATTTTAAAAACACTTTTGTGTGAATTACCTTTATGAAATCTATATTATCTTTACTAAAATATTTATTATCTTTGTAAGAAGCACAATCAGAAACTTTCATTTCATGCACCAATTTACAAAGTACATTTACTATCAGATTAGAAACGCTCTCATTTTCGCAACCATCGATACAAGTGAAAATTTATCAAAATCATTAATTTTCCAGTCTAATATTATATAACAAATTAAACGAGATAAATCATTTTTACCAACATTTATATATTTCCATTATATTTCTTCAAATCATGAGCAAATACCAAATGAGGCATCTTTCTAAAATTTATAAATAAAAATCTTTTTAAACAATCAAGGAAATTTACGTTTTCTTTTAAATATGTGTTTAGTTTTTCTTCAAACATTTACAAATAGATTAAAATTCATTATCTTTAAAAAATAGCTATTGTACATTCATTTTAGTATTTAGTTTAAATAAAGAGCTTTCCTCTAACAACAATTTGGAAAAATATATATTGTTCTCAACACACCTCAAATGAATTAAATTTCTCTCAAAACACGCTGACAAATGTAGGATATCTCATATTTCTCACACAAAAAACATTCACATTTTACCCAATAGTAAATAGTGGATTTTTATTTATCTGTCTCTCATTCGACCCCTCTCTCGTGAGAATTTAGGGGTACCCTGAAGCACAAAAAAGGACTAGAGGGCATATACATATGACATTGAACAATGAATTGAACATTGAACATTGAACTCTCATATGCATGTACATTGAACAATGAATAAATTGGAGAAAAATAAGACTAATATACATGTTCATATAAGTAATAATACATATTCTCTGCTTATAAACGTTGATTTGATCAGTATTTACCAAACATTAAAATTTTTATTTCTGAAATAGACTTAAAAATACATGAATATATTCAAATAAAAATTTTAGAATATTTTTATCACAGTTTTCATAAATAATACGTACATAACAGATGGATCAATAAGTTCCGAGACTAACCCAGAGATGGCGCTCGTAGTAAACCAGTAACCAGGTCTTTCTAGAGTACTAACCTTTGCTTGAAACGTGTCAAAATTTTAAGTCGATCGGACCAGAAACAGCTGAGTTATCGAGGTTGGAGTAAAGTCGTTTTGTAGTTTGTTTAAAAAATGGAAAAAACCGAGTTTCGTGTTCTGATAAAACATTGTTTTTTAATGGGTAAAAACACCGTGCAAGCAAAACAATGGATTGAAAAATGTTACCCGGACTCTTGTCCATCAAAAGCAACGATTTGTCAGTGGTTTGCCGAGTTGAAACGTGGTCGTACCGACACAAATGACGCGGAACGCTCGGGTAGACCTGTGGAAGCCGTTACACTGGAAAATGTGAGTGAAGTGACAAAAATTATAATGAAAGATCGTAAAGTGAAGCTCCATGAGATTGCTGAGATGACACAGATATCCTATGGAAGTGTATTTACTGAAAAAGGTTTTTTGAAGTGAAGTGAAAAAGGTTTTTTCCAAGTGGGAGCCGCGATTGCTCTCGATGGAACAAAAACAGCAACGAGTCGATGATTCAGAAAGCTGTTTATCACTATTTACTCGCAACAAAAAAGATTTCTTGCGCCGTTACGTGACAATGGACGAAACATGGATACATCACTACACTCCAGAGTCGAAGCGACAGTCATCTGAGTGGCGCACAGCTGGCGAAAGCCGTCCGAAGCGTCCGAAAACGCAGCAGTCAGCTGGCAAAGTCATGGCGTCAGTTTTTTGGGATACGCATGGCGTGATTTTCATTGACTACCTCGAAAAAGGTAAATCGATCAACAGTGATTATTATATTGACTTGCTGGTGCGTTTGAAGGAGGAAATCGCAAAAAAACGACCGCACAGTCTCGGGACTTATTGATCCATGTGTTAAAGGGTTTATATCTAAGGTTTTTTATTTATGAAACATTAAATGTAACTAGTAATTTTCTTTGAAACATAAAAATTACTCTCTATCTCTTTCTATTATCTAATAAACATAATCAAATTTCCCTTTGTGAAGAGTTATTAAAGATGCTTGTGTTCCGAAATGGCTATAACATTTGCTTAAAAAAGAACATTGTTTTTCTTATTGTAGATTAACTTAAGCAAATCTTTAAAAAAATATACATTATGAAACTATTTCCTAAAAAAGTAGATATGAATGTTGTTTATTATTTTGACAGACATTCGCAAAGCCATTTTTCATTTTGAATTGAATACTATACTTGAACTTTTTATTTTCTTCCTAAATAAAACTATTTACTTGTTTTACATATGAACCTCAAAATATCAAGAAAGCTTTTAATAAAATGACAGTTTTCGGAATATTCCTTTTCTAAGAATCTCCACTTGTAAATCTAGGCCAAACTGTAAGAACCGTTTCGGTTAATGGTAAACACTTAATGCACTCAACCATATTATTTTGGGTTAAAGAAACTGTATCATTCTCGTTCAACCGGATATACTCGAGCAGGTTTGTTTTCTCTAAGGAATTCTACCGAATATATATGTTGAACAGTTCCATACAGATTAACACTGAACTGTATAAAATTACGTGAACATCCATACCAGAAGTAACTCGATCCACAAAATATAACTTTTATAATTTATCAAGTGCCACGTTACATTTGGTAACAATTCATATAGATAAATATTTTTCACGTAATATATATTTACAATTTATACGTGAGTAGAGAATTCTATGAACTCATGATTTCACATGAACTATTTTATGAAGTCAATTGTTGAGTATTCATCATTAAATTACACTTATCATGCAGCAAAAGCACCGTATTAAATACTCAAGTTTTTGAGACAGGAGTTTACTCTGGTTGGAGAAGTACGTCCACATTTATGTTTACGAGTAGTTTTCAGAAGGAAATAATTTTTTTTACAAATTATAAGCGTTTTTATAACAGTATCACTTTATAATTGAAATTAAATAAGCAATTAAAAAGTGGTGAAAAATCTGTAATTTTTTGAATTTCAAAAGTCCATTGAAGGATTAATCATATTCAAGCGTCGAAGTAATTTGCAAACTGATGATTAAAAGGTATCTGGTTGAGGAATTTTAAGGGCCACTTATTTCAAAGGCTTGAGATTGCGCATGAACACTACTTAATTATTAAATACACCCATCGCAATTTATTTTGTTATTTAGTGATCGAATATCTTTATATTAAGACATACAACTATAATCTTACAAATATTTCATTTACTAATTTTCAAGAATAATGTTTTAAAAAACCATTAAAACTTTATTTTAGATATAATTATCCATAGAAGGTTTTGTGAATGTGCATAAATATTTTTGAGTACTCGATTTTATTTGATACTTTTGTCATATTAAGGTTCATAGTTCAGGATCAAGATCTAATATATCATTAACCCAAAATATCTTTGTTGGAACACTAACTAATATGTTGAACCAAATATATAAATGCATGACATAAATACTAAATTTTACTAATTGTATATTTATTTAAGGGAATCATGCGTTGAAAGCGTAACTGTTTCGAGCATGAGTATATGTACTACAGAATAGAATTTTATGTAAGTTTCAAGAGAAATTATGAGTTTAAAAAAAACATCATATTATACTTCTCATATTTAATTATCATTAATTAAAAAAATGCAGGTAAACGTAAAGTGTCGAAATGTAACTGTGAATAAAAAACTGGCACCATTGAAAAATTTGTTCACAATATTAAGAAAATAGAAACCGCGTCATCAATGCAATATATTTCACTTCTTAAAGCTAAAACGTTCTAAAATTTAAAGTGAGGTTTATAATGAAAATAATAACATTAGGTGCTGGAATCTGTTACCGTTAAAAGTGTCAAAAATCTTTCTTTCTCGTAAATAAAAATAATTATTAAAATCAAGATAGCGCTTGTAGTTAATATTAAGAGTATATTTACCTTATTAAACTTAATTCTCGGTTAAATGATTTAAATTATTAAATAAAGGAATAGTAGTTGAAAACATTCAATATACTTTTGTAGAAAAACATATGTTATGAGGATTTTAATACCCCATGAAACAAGTATTTTGTAACTTGTAAAGAAACAATACATGTGTAATATTTTCAGCAGTAAAAAAAAGTTATAAAAGAGTAAAGTTATAAAAGAACTTTGTCTCTAAAGAAGCATGCTGTTGAAATTTTACGATAATTGATAATGATTACTAAATTTAATATGAGTATTTAAATGAAAATGCAACTTAAATCAATTAATTTATTATTAAGCTAAAATAAAAATGCAACAGTGTTAAAAATTATGAAAATTATCTCCCTTAATTTTAATTATAACTCATATGTAAAACATTCATAAAAAATCGATTACATGCTCAATTTCAACAAGCAGTAAAAAAAGGTATATAAGCAACATTTAAAATAAAATAAATTCTAAAGATCCCCAGAAATTAAACAAAATAATAAACAGAATGTGACACTGAAATTCGATTATATGCACACACATATAAGCTAATTTTAAACTATGAAATTTTGTGAAAAACTATATTTATATCTGGCTCCAACTGTGAAACGCGACAGATCAAAGTGATATATGTTTCGTTACAAGCGATATAATATACGAAACATTATTCGGATAAAAAATAAATAAATTTATATGAGAAATAGTGTCATTTGCGTTCACTCGATACAATAAATGATAGTATTCGCAAATAAATGTGATATGACACAGCCTTCGAATATTGGAATTGTCTTCTCTCTCTTGAAAAATGAGTCTCAAAGAACATAGTGCATTTATCTTGATGAATGCATGTAATAAAACGCGTAGAAGATATGTTGTTTTGTGGATTGTTGATCTGGAAGGAGATCTGGGCAATTTATTAACATTTATATGAAACAAACTGGTATTCCAGCACTCGTAGGTTCTGAAATGTTTTCCTCAAAAATTTGTTTACATATAAAAAAGATAGTTGTTATAACTAAAACATTTAAAAATAAATTTAATTTCGTCAAATTGATAATACTGTTTTTGTACACTTTGTTCTTTACAATTGCTCTTTTGGCATACATTTAAATGTTATTACATGGCATTCCTTATTTTATAAGACTGCATATAATTACTCTGCATGTTTATTGTATTCTTTAAAAAAATCTTCTTAGTTTTGCGAAACAATACTTATGAAGTGAATGAATATTACTTTTGAAAGAGAATATAATAAAATTGCTCAAAAGAATGGGTTCTCAAAATATTTGTCAAAAATGGAAATTCATGATCAGTTTATGTAATTCTCTAATTCAGAAGTTTATGTATAAGTGTAAACTTAAGCGCCATTTACATGTAGTTCTGCTTGAGACCAGTGGTCGACGAATGATTTTAACTCATGAAATTCTATTTCAACTTCAGATTTTTCAAGGTATACTGAACTTTATCAAAGCACGACTTATAACAAGTAAGAGATAAAATATGATTTTCCTCGGCACCCCTTTCCTCGCTGCATTTCAGGGTGTCGCGGTGCACACTTTGGGAATGAATGACAAGCTAATTTTTGCTTTAATTATTTGTTCAATTTAGTATGTAGAAAGATCATCTTGCTTCGCTCATTTCTTCAATTTATAATTTGATTAATTATTACGTTATCTGTGCTTGTATTTAATTCTTGTAGTAATTTTCAATATAAAAAAAATCAAATCATAAAACACAGGAATTTAGAATAAATAAAAATATATTTATAGAACAAGTTTACAGCAATCATTACAACAATATTTAAAGTGTTACACTAATTATTGCTACACACATATACTTCAAACACTTATGATAATCAAATATATTTTAAAAACATATTTTAGAATGGCTTACAAAATGCTTTGCTAAGTGAATTATCAACTAAATTTTTATAGTTAAAAAAGTTATCATTAATATTCGCAATTCTCTTCGCACTTAGACAGTATTTGTATATCACTATTAACGACTCAAAATTATGTGCGTATATATATGAGTCAGTTTAATTAGTTATTGTAAAACTAAGATTAATTTCTAAAACAGAATTGCTTAACAAAGGAATCCAATTTTTAGTTGTATCTGATTTCATCTTCACATTACCTAACAACTCAAATTTTATTAGATACTGTTTTGAAGTTTCTAAGGTACGAGTATAAGAGCTTGAAGAATGGCTCACTTAATGTCAAACAAATGTTCAAAACATATGACACAAAAATTATACTCAACATGTTTCAATGCCTTCTGCAATAACGATTACTTTACAATTATAAAAATGTAAAATAAGCAAAAATTATAATGATGAAAATATGAATTATTAAATACAAGTTCGAAAAGGGTATCTATAAAGCATAATTTTTACATATTTAGGTCTCTCTTGCACCCTTAACACAAATTCCGCGAGATTCTTTTGATCAGTTCAGGAAATATTCAATATAGAATTTAAAAACATATGTGTGTATATTATGGGGATTTAAAAGCCTTATACAAGTGTATAAATCTTAACTATGTAAGTCCAATTTCCTAGCATTTTTAAGAAAAAGGGAAAATAGTATGAATCGTGTTTGAGCGGAAGTAATCTATTCATGTGTATGCCTCCTTATATCTTTTTCCTGATTATCCTTATAAAATATTAAACACAGGTCATTTACATCAGTTTCTACATGATTCTGCAAAGCAATCGGATATTGTTATACAACAATTCTATAAATTATAAATTAATTAACTTTGTAAATTAATTTGATTATTTTATATATTTACATTGTAGCATGTTCGCTTTTTACCTATTGACATCGATGTTCATTTAGAATGAGAATTAAGAAAATCATTAAGAACAACCAATTATTTATTCACATTACGTATTACATGCGCTCATTTCATATTTTTTTCCCTTACGCTATATAACAAGTGACATTTAAGGCCTCATTGAAATTCAAACAAGTAAGACTTTTTAAAGTAATAAAAACAAGTCCTTTTCATGTATTATATTTACGATAAAGAGTTTTCTTTTCTAGAATCCCTTTGATAAGAATTTCAGCGCATTGTGTTCTGAAAATACAAAATAAATTCCGTGGAAAGATTTACTGCATTTTTCTAGTAATCTTATATGAGAAAAATAAATCACTCCTAAACTGGTAATGGAACATGACTTTCTTTCAAGTTATATTTTCGTTTTAGCACCATTTTTCAGCATTAAGAAATACTCAGAGAATATGGCATAATCAATATTTTAATAATCATTGTCTCGTTAATTTTGAAATAAATCTCTGACAAGGTTTTTATAACATTAAAATAAGACATAAGATTTTATTTGATGAATAATATATTGCATACATAAAATTTAAATTATTCCTCTGATTTGAAAACAATAAAACTCTTACTCTCATACAAACACTATTTTAAATGGGTTTTCCTTGAGAACTTATGGATTCCATAAGGTATTCTGTAAAACTTTTTTTTGTGTTCAAAAACTCTTTTTTACATGTAATTTCTGAATGGCCTCTAATTTCTGAAGGATAGCAAAATATTTTTCTAGTAAAATGCATGGGCATTTTATGAATATAAAATTAAAAAAATTTGAAACATATTCGAAAACTGTTCAAATTTAACAAGATTTATGTTAAATTGACTACTCACTCCACAGTGTCAACAATTTTTGGGTTAAAGTACATATTTATATGTAAGACAGAAAGAACAATCGACAATTATCTAATTTTCTCTCTTTCTTCAAAATCCTGATTTTAACAAACTTTGCTCCGAGGAAGTATTTTGCAAATAAAAAAAATATAGAGATATATAAGTTTACTTTAATTTATTTCTCAAGCATTGAAATAAATTTATTGAAAAAAAGACTCGGAAATTTTTGAATTTAAATAATTTTCAATGTAATTTTGAAGTGAATAGCAAAGAATTCTAAACTGTAAGTAATAAATAGAAATGAAAACAACTATAATGCTTAAGATTCTATTAACTATTACATTTACATAGAGCATGGTCTTACTCTAAAATTGGCCGCTACCCACCATTCTAATAACAAAATGCTAAGAGTACTCAATGTATACTTTTCCAAGAAAACTAATGATTGTAATTTTATAAAAAGAGAACAACTAGAATATATTGTGCGTAGGGAGGAATTTTTAATTTTGTGAAATGAAAGAGCAGACGCAAGTCGAGATAAAAGATCACAAGCATTTATTTTTAAATGCGCGGAATACCTAATCTAAAAACATAGAACATGATCTCACTCTTAAAGGGCTCCCACCACGCGATTTTAATAGTAAAATGTTAAGTCTAACTATTATAAGTTTGAAAAAATATAAATATCTCCAATTTTAATTAAAAAAAGGACTGCATTGACTATATTACTTGGGATGGAAAGTTTTGATTTATTTCAGTTTGTTAATGAAAAAGGAGGACTACACACAAGTCGATCAAGCAGATCCCACAAATTTATTTTAATTGTGAGGAATACCTCGTCTCAAGACAAAATCTCTGGCCTTACACTTATACGGATCCCACAGCACAATTTTAATAATAAAATGCTAAGTACAGCTGAGGTAGCCTTAAAAAATATTAATATCTTGTAAGAAAAAATTACAACTTAGACAATTTGATTTGGCGGAAGTTTTTGATTTGTTTGAATATGAAAATAATATAGGATGAGCAAGCATGAATTGATTCAGTATGTCCCACACTTATTTTTAAATGTGTGGAGTGTCTCGTCTTAAGACTAAGTGTGTGTCCTGACTTTTATATGGGTCACATCCTTCCATTCTAATAAAAAATGTTAAGTACCCTACAATCTAACTTTGAAAAATATTTATATACTTATAAAAATATTAATAGCTAATTTAAAGAGTGACTACTTCGTTTATATTGTTTTTACGGAAGTTTTCGATTCATTATAATTTGAAAAGGAAACAGGACTGCTTAGCATGTATTGTTTACAGCGAAATTATTCGATTTATTTGAATTTGAAAATGAAAATGAAGCAGCGAGCAAGAGTCAATTCAGTAGGTCCAACGCTTTATTTTTTATATGTGTGGTATACTTCGTCTAAAGTCTAAGTGTCTGGTTTTAATTTTACACGGATTCCATCGCAAAATTCTAATAATAAAATGCTGAGTACATCTGATGTAACTTTGGAAGAATATTAATATATCTCATATTTAAGAAAAGGACTACTTAGACAATTTGTTTTGGTGGAAGTTTTCCATTTATTTGAATTTGAAAATGATAGAGGATGAGCAAGCATGAGTTGAATCAGTAAGTAACACAAATTTTTTAAATGTGTTGAGTGCTTCGTCTCAAGAATAAGTGTCTGTTCTGACTTCTTCAGAAATTATTCTGAAACATTTATTTTTATAAAGTCATGATTACATGAGATATTTAATTGGTGTTTCCTTACTTTTAATATTAATACATGAAAACCTGTTAGTTAGAATAACAGAAAGCTTGGAATGAGGCACCATAATCATCGGTTGCAAAAGACAAAACTAATCTGACTGTAAGTGCAGTGTGTATGCGAACAGTTATACATATGTGTCCATACAGTGCGAGTATATTATATTACACGAACGAGAATCAGTACCCAAAAATATTTTAGGCCATTCCGTTTTTTCAAAATATGATTATTTGCTGGAAATGGACACATTTTTCATTCAATCAGCTTAAAATTAATATATTGGCAATCCTACAAAGGTTTTCAAAAAGTTACTTATCTGCAATTCCCACATGAATGAAGAATATCTTTTCTGTAAAAAATATGGACCTATGGCAAGTCAAGCCACGAATAGCGATCGATTAGCATTTCCCCGTTTGGGACTTTCAGTCATAAATAGGCATATCACACACATCTATTAGGAGTCTACATAGTAAAATATAGGAACTTAGTTCAAACATATATATAATTCTTCATTAATATAGCTTAAAATTAAATTTGAAAAGGAATTGAAATGTATAACAATACTTCTCAAAGAAATAGAAAAAAAATCGATGCGTGCAGGAGAAATGAAATAAAATATTTTTGAAGTGACTGCTGCGTCAAAAACACTGTTGTGGACGTCTTGATGTATTTCATTTAAAATGAGATGAGTTTATTGAGACATATTACCTCCACATGTAGACTTGCTTAGAAACATGTCGATACTAAGAAGAGTTAAAATTAGCATTCCTGTAATACTGATGTATTTCATTTCATTTCGAACGCGTTTTTTGATTAATCAGGAATACCAAAAAAAAATTTCAGTTATTAAAAAATGCTTTGTATCCGGTTTAATATTCAGTGTTATTCCTGAAATGAGTCATTCGATTTCAACATTTCATATTTTCAAAAATAAACGTCGCAAAATAAGATACATGAATACAAAGAAAAAAAAATGTCGAAGTTTTATATTCCGCAAAATAAATGGTTCTCCTGCGTTCTTCGTGGAGTTATTTCACAAAAGCTATTTTAAAAGCTTTCACGGAGCTTCCTCACAATTGGATCGATCGTAAGGGATCAGATGACTTGATGTTACACAGCTGGTCATCTAAGCCACCTGACATGGCCCAACGGGATTTCTTCCTCAGGAATATATAAAAAAAATAAAGAGAGAGAGCAACCATTTCCCACAAATGTCTATGAACTTATACAACGGATTTCTGCTACTTTACAAACGAGTGAATGATGTTCCATGCTACGCCAAACAAGGTGTAACAATGATCTTAAGAATTGAATGAGGGAATAGTAAAATTTGTAATGGCACTAAAATCAGGTGTGACCATGCTGAGCCAAACAAAGTAAGTGACAGAGTATACAGCTGCAATTTAGACGTGTGAAAAAATTGAGAAAAAAAAAAAGATTGATAAGAAGGGGGATTGAAAATAGAGAAGGAACTCTAGGACATCCCGGGAGCAGGTTACCCGTGTTTTCCAAAGACCACTTCATTGGAAGGAAAAAGATCACTAGGATGTCTCGGGGTTATGTTGATCGTACCTAGCTAAGGAAGGCAAGTCCCTGAGGTCCAAAAATCTGGAGGGCCAGTCCCCTGATATAATCCCTTAAGGAAAGGTGCTCTGTTATATCCCGAGACACTGGGTACCAATTTTAGTCGCCTCTTACAAATTGTATGAGCTACAATTGGACTATTCTTTCACACCCAGTCATCACACGGGCTGCTGTAAAATCCATTACCACTGACACTTTACAACGTGTTTGGCAGGAATTTACACATCAGTTCGACATTATAAGGTTAACTAAACGAAGTTATATTGGACACTTGTAAGAGAAATTCTATATTTTTCTTTGCATTCATGTATAACTTATTATTCTGTGTCGTTCATTTATGAAAACATAGCATTTTGCAATAGGATGATTCATTTTGAATAACCCTATATTATTTTATTAGGTTTTGGTTTTATTTTCTTATAAACGTCGCTCTACAAGCAACAGGAGGGCTATTGGAGAATTTTTATTGGTGACTCGTAATTTTAAACGTAATTTCAAGTGTTGAGGAAGATACCTGAGCTGGGTCCCTTCTTCTAATTTCCACTCCATGCCACGGGAGGACTTATGGCCTCCACAGATTTTACGTGCATCCGTGCAGACTGAACGGTGGGTCTTTAATGGCTTCAAGGCTCGAACCCACGACTGAACGAAAACCGCCAGTCGTGGATTCGTGACCATGACTACTATTAGGCTACCGCAGTCACGAATACCCCTATATATTATGTTTATTACGTATATTCAGTAGTTTGGTGGTGATTAAATCAAATGAAACAATTTTTTCACTCAATAAAAATAAAATCAACAAAAATTATTATTGTGTTAGCTAATTGACAGGATATATATATATATATATATATATATATATATATATATATACTGAAAATATATGAAAGAATAATTTAAAATGAAATGAAAGAAAAAATAAATGAAAATATGGAACCCAGCAAGTCAAAAAGCAATTTCGGGCTGAGGACTGAATAAGTGGGGTTAAACTAGTTTAATGGTACCAGCCTTTCCCCTATGCGACTTGGTAGGCTGAATTGGGAAATCCAAATTACGAAAGAGTTCAATGATTAAAAGATGCAAAACAGTTCAGCGATAAAATCTACAAAAATAAAATCTATAATTCTAAAAATTATCAACAAATCAAAATATAAAAATTACTTACAAAAATTCAAAGAAATGAAGATTCAAATACGTGAGTAGTAAGACGGGATTTTTTTTAAGCTTCAAGATGGATATCACATACTCAAAATGAAAAAAAAATGTAACACGTCACCACCATATAAATTGAAAAAAGATTTAAATCATTGTTTGATTGGTAATAAAGTGTAAAAGGATGCAAACTATTGGTTGGTAATAAGTTGTATGGTAAAGAAGTATAATGGTCCAGAGAGAGATAGTAAAAATGTAAGCTGTGTAAATGTAAATAAATAAATAAATTCTTCTCGGCTAGACCACTAACAAGCCGACTTTGTGGACCTATTGTTGTGTGGTGGATTTGAAAATGGATTTGCAAATAATTGCATAATTTACAGGAACCTTATCTACATAAACGATAACAAAATCCTTCTGCAAATCATCTATAACAAGTTTTAGATCTTTAATTGTAATTTCCCTTTTCACTTTAAAATTCAAATATAGAATTTTCTTCAAAACACATGAACTAATAATAAATTTCTTAATTACTTATATACATCACAAATATATTAAACATCTTTGCAAATCGTGATCCATTTTCAAATCCACCACGCAACAATAGATCCATAAAGTCGGCCTGTTAGTGGTCTAGCCGTGAAGAATTTATTTATTTATTTACATTTACACTGCTTACATTTTTACTCTCTCTCTGGACCATTATACTTCTTTACCATACAACTTATTACCAACTAATAGTTTGCATCCTTTTACACTTTATTACCAATCAAACAATGATTTAAATCTTTTTTCAATTTATATGGTGGTGACGTGTTACATTTTTTCATTTTGAGTATGTGATATCCATCTTGAAGCTTAAAGAAAATCCCGTCTTACTGCTCACGTATTTGAATCTTCATTTCTTTGAATTTTTGTAAGTAATTTTTATATTTTGATTTGTTGATAATTTTTAGAATTATAGATTTTATTTTTGTAGATTTTATCGCTGAACTGTTTTGCATCTTTTAATCATTGAACTCTTTCGTAATTTGGATTTCCCAATTCAGCCTACCAAGTCGCATAGGGGAAAAGCTGGTACCATTAAACTAGTTTATCTCCGCTTATTCGGTCCTCAGCCTGAAATTGCTTTTTGACTTGCTGGGTTCCATATTTTCATTTATTTTTTCTTCCATTTTTACATTTCTTTCTGGATTTTTGTCTTTTTAAATATTTTAAATTATTCTTTCATATATTTTCTGTATATTTATTTCACACATTCTTTTGGTTGCTTTGCGCCTAATTATTTGTGGATTTTTTGAATAATGATATCTTTATGATTTGGATTTAATATTTTCATAATTGCTTATATATATATATATATATATATATATATATATATATATATATATTGTTGAAATTGCAGAGACATTTTTACCTTGTAGGAAATATTTTGTGCCAACTCGAATATATTTTATTCATTTCAATTAAGTTATCTCTGTAGAATATCCTTCAATACTGTCACAACGTTCCGTAATTTATAATTAATTATACCTGTTTAACAATGTTTGACATCTGATAAGATTTAAAATAACTCCTTCGATTAATAGTGCTTGAAAAATAATTGTGTTGGAAAATATACAAGTTCTAAAAATATTTTAAAGAAATTCATATAAGAATGATATTTTCAAAATTTCTTAGAAAATTTCATGCAAAAGTAAATTCATAATTATTAATTATGACTAATAAATCATTATTAATTTATAATTATTAAAATACATCTGTTTCATTCCCTCACTTTTTATTTGCGTGTATACTTATAATTTGTCTGAAAAGTTATAGGACTGAGCTCATATATATATTTAGATGGCATATGTCTGTACCGCTACATTGTAAGATGGATTTTATACCCCGTGATGAAAGAGATCGGTTGACCTTGAGTGATAGATTGACTCGAACACTCGATATGTTTGTTTGAAGAAAACTCATCCGGTCACGTTTGCAATGCTTTTAATAACTAGAACAAAAGGATTAGTAAGGTATTTTAACTTCTGTTGCCGCTGTTGAAGATAGCCTCCTCAAAATGAAACAGAAAGTACAGTAAATTATTTATTTTAATCTATCATCTCATGTACGACTTTGTAAAGTTGTTCTCAATTGATGCGATCTTCGAGCCACATCAGACTCTACTGGAACTTCTTTTAGATACCTCGTTAAATTACCTTTTGATATTGTCCAATTGTTGACCTTAAAGTTTCAATTTCATTTTGGAAACAAAAAGGATTGCATAATTGACAAGTATGAAGAGTACAAGGATGATGTACAATTTTTGAGTCAAAAACATATAAATAGTAGCAGCATTGTGAGATGACGTATTAAAGTGCATCAATAACCAATTTTTGCCTGTGCTTTAGTTCGGGCATATATATTCGATGCGTTTCAACAACCGAGCCATTAAACCTCTGTAGCACGAACTGTAGAACCTTAGAAACTGCATTCACTAAATGTCGCTCAGAAATAAGTTTCAAGTGGATTATTCTCTTATATACAAAGCCACTACCAACATAGACTTCACACGTCAGTTTTGGAAAATAAGTTTTTTCACCTCTGCGAAGTGTACTTTGAGACAATTTACTACTCACTCTGCTTCTTCCTTTCCAAATTCTCAGATTTTGTCTGATTGTAAGTAACGCATCACAATATGTTACCGATAATAAGTTTTTTCAAGAAAATTATGGGTTGCGCTTATGCGATTGAAGATATTCACAATCAACCTCTTTATCATTCAATTGTCAGTGAACATGAAACACACTTTACTTTCCCCAAAACCCTTTAAAAGTGTTAAGTGGTCAATATTTTTATCGATCTCGCTGCGAGCAGTGTTATTGTTAATTGGCGGTTTTTTCTCAACTCAGAAAGAGGCAGCTTCGGCTCAGTTAAATTAATACTCGAACACCATATTCTTTGTTACTTTTAACACTCTTCGAGTCATCTCAGAAATTTACAAACGACACAAACACGTTCTATCAAGACAAATAGTAGGGCCTCCAAGTGTTCTACATCATTTGATGAGTTTCGCTAGATGTAGTTTTCGATGTAGAACTATTTAACACATTGAAACAAGTTTTAAGTGTATTATTTATCTGCTGTAAAAAAACTGACACTATCTTCACTCGAGAGTTTTGTCAGCAATTTTTTTCGAATGCTTTCAGTTCTTCGATTCCACCTCCGTAATGTTAACTCTACCATCTAGAAATTTCCTAACGAAAACAAAAACCATTATATTGAGATTACAACCGCCTTTGCACACATTTTGCATCATTTTATAAGTTAAACTATTTTTTCAGTTTTAGAAAAAAAAAAATTATCGCGCACCTCTGTTTCAAATATAACTTCGTTACGACTATATGAACTACTAATGACTCGCCAAACATTGCTTGATTTAAAATCGGTGTAGACTGAGCTACTTGTCAATCTTGTTCAAAAGACTGGATTTAAGGTTTCCGTTTGTGTGTGTATGTTGCACACTGATGGCACCCCATACACAAATTCTGTAAGAGTTTTAAAATCTTTAGCCACATTGTATATATATATACATGTACGCAATTATTTTGATTTTTTCCCACAAATTTATAATAAGTATCCTTAAATGTTACGAGATAAATGTTTTAAATATGTTTTATGAACATACACTTTCTTTTAATTTGAAATATTTAAGGAGTCCATGAACAAAGCAGTAATTTGTAACAAGTGTTTGTTTTGTTTTCAAAAAAGTTAAAATCTTACGATACTTACAAATAGAAATTTTTTTCCCCTTATATAGATTTATGCATCTGTTTTTGAATACCATCTAAGTAAAATTCGTGAGTTATAATAAATAAAATGCCATGAGCTTAGGGATTTCACATTTGTGGTTTTGAGTAGAATAAATTTTAAAGATATGAAAGATTTCTCTTAAAGATTGAAAGAAAACCAAAAAATGCTGATTTTATATTAACACACTGTTCTTTACTCTATAAAATAAACTTCTTTTAAAAAAAATCAAGAAAATGCTTTGCCTTAAAGCATAAGATGAGTGTTTTAAATTGCGGTTACAGTTGAATTCGACTTCAAGAATGTCTTAGGTGTATATACTTCTAAATATATTATGGTATGGATTAATTCTTTAAGTAATTTTTGGAAATTATGATATTGATATTGTTACGATTTTGGTATTTAAAATGTGTTTTTTAATGTTAAATTATGTCAAAATTACTATTCTACTTGAAAGTACAGGATTAACGTTTATTGCATGTGAATTAGATGAATTGCTGAGACCTTGTAAATAACATGGGGCTCTTTGGGTATCTCGCCAACTTGGCGAGATATTGTTTAGTTGGCGACGGCAACATTTTGTCGCCAAATCTGTCGCCAAATTTGGCGATATTGGCGATGAAGACCCGGTTTCGGTTCTCCTACCTTCTGGAATGTTCTACCACTTTCGCCGTGTCTATATAAGGCTTACTGAAATGCATATGCCGTATACGCCCCAACACTACAGCCACACCCACTCCATAATCACAGCAGCCCAGGGCAGCCAATAGGAAGGCTCACCTCCGCAAAGCAACAGCCAATCGGAAGCAAGCATCACCCCTGACCGAAACGACTACCTCCAAAAGCTCCACTTTAACAGACTTCCACGAGAGCCAATCAGAGACCTGCCACTAACAACAACTTGCAGAATGCTCTAAACTCAAACAACAGCCAAGTTATTTGATGCAACTCGTCGACCCGAGCCTGAAGGCCGCTCCGCGGCCTATATGCTCGATAATTTTCCCAGCGTTCCCAGCAACATAGAGTTGTTGTTGTTCAGATTCCTTGAAGCTCAGACGCGCCCGGAGCCTCTGTTACTTTACGGGTAATTCCGTTGTGATTTATGCCGAAGAGAGTACAAAAGCCTACGGCTTTGAATTTGATTTATTCCCCGCTGTATCAGAACATTGCGTTGTGTTACTGTTGTGTTGTATTACTGTGACTTCGGCTGTTCTTATGCCTTTCTGAACATTGTATTCTTCATTGGGCTGATAATAAAGAACTGTTATATCGCTGTCCTGATTAAAGTCTATTCAATCCCTGAACCCAACAGTGAAATTCGTTACAATATCAATAACATGGTATGAAAAACATAATTATGCGACGTGTTCAATTTTTACTTCCTTAAGTTAATGTATAGATGAATAAAGCGAGTATTTTCATTAAAACTCAATAATTACAAAGAAAAACTAGAAATAAAAATAACTATAAATTGATTCCTAAATTCATTTAAATAGCTTAATTTATGTGAAATCTTAATTCAACTAATTTATCGATTTTCAAATATTTTCACAATCTGTTAAAAGAAGACGAATAAAACTTTTAACATATCAAGTTGCTATTATATATTTGCTATATATAATCTTAGATGCATTAATGAAACTTATTTAACTTACCCACTTTAGGATCCCTTTAATGCTATTTAAACATGTTTAACCAATTGAATTCTTTAGAATTATCCATATTTTTTTAAAATATAGTAGTGCAACTACTATATTTTAAATATAGTGTTTGCAACCGTTACAACAAGATGACGGAGTTTAACTGCTCTGTTTTTCTTTGACAGTTTCTGGTTGTTGACAAGAATAAGAAAAACATAGTTTGAAACAATGCCTCTTGGTTAATAAGTTCATTATTTGGTAATGTGTTTAAACAATTATGTGACTGTATTGTTTTTAAGCTATCGGTAAATCCCTTAATTTAAGAAAATTATTAATACATATTTATCATTAAAAATAGTTCTTAAAAAATACATCTGCAAGTTAACTATCTAAATAAATTCAATTCTGAATTTTTGCAAAAGCATTTAATCATTCTTCAGTAAACCTATTTATATTTATTCAAACTAACAACACGAAAAGCATCAATTTTAAACATTCCTTTAAAACAAAACTGAGTAAATTCTGCCAATTTATTAGGAAAGAGGTAAAGGTTTCGTTTCATATTTCTCATGCAATGAAAAATATGATTATAAGTATATATCACATGTTGTATCTTTGAAAGCTGCTTTTGAATATGCAGTTACGAAATTTAAAAAGGCAAAAGCTCAGTAATAAAATTAAGTGTTAAATATCCTAGAATTTTTTTATTTAATTTAGTTAGTTTTAATTAATATAATATCAGCGTTTTGATTTATCTCTGAAAAACATTTCTTGATTGAGCATTGATCATTCTTATTTCCAGACTGCACACCTTTAAAGTTACGGTTGTTAAACAACGTGATTAACGCTGTAAAACATTTTATTTTGATGCCATACATATTTACTTATTATCATCCTCGATTTAAACCCGTGGTGTAACCCTAGTTACAATGCTCCATGCGACTCCTCCATTGTTCGAGACAGAGCTAGAAATAGTCTTCTACCTGCTTCTTCCAAATGCGTGCCGTTTCTCTTTCACAGCTACAACGGAATCAAATCTTATTCTTTTCAATACAGATTTCACCTTAGGAAACAGAAGTCGCATTGCGTATGATTTGGCGAATAAGGTGGGTGGTCTAACATTTGGATGCATTATTTTGCTAGATACCTTTTGACAGACAATGTGGAATGAGTTCGCGCAGAAAATTTGGTCGTACGGATTCTTTGTCAATTCCTATATCTCAGCCATCGCAAGAATACTTAACCGACTGTCATATTGAGCCAGATTACCTATTTTCTCGATATTAACATCAGTTTTTGACGAGAAATGATGATCCGGGCGGGAATGATCTTCAACGTTTTCTCGACCATCTTGAAAATGTTTTAACCACTAAAAATACGTGCTCGTGATAAACATTCACTGCCGTTCATTCCTTTCAATAAATTTTAAGTTTCAGTAGAGGGTTTCCAAGTTTCATGGGATATTTCCCATCACTTATCATTTTTTCGGCGAAACAAAAAAAAAAAAAAAACTTTAATGCTACAGATATACGGATAATAACTACAGGTGTACGGATTTATTTACAGAAGCGAGAGATTTTGGACATTCGAAAGGGAAGGCTTCACTCTTAATAGCTGTCGGTCCTGTCTTATGGCGCATGCGTACTTCTTCTGTAGCAGCGTCAGTCTCGTTATTTATTAGCCGCACCTGGTATCTTTCATACTTTTAATATCAATCATATATTAAGCGTATAGAAGTACACTTCACATTTTATCTCGATATTACTTGGAATTAAGACTCAAAGGGATGGGGATTTACTTGCTAGTAAGTTAAATTGAGTCTATAGAATTTTCAAATTTTATTTTGGAAGGCACATAAAAAGGTAAGACTATTTAAAAGTTTATCTATGGAAATTATTTGGCTTATTCTTTTCTAATTTTTTTATTTATATGGCGATAAGAATATTTCAGTTTTTTTTTTTTTTATGAAAAACCTGTTATTTTGAGATTTTTAAATAATCTGAACATAATCTAGCTGAAAACTGAACTTTAACAAAAATCTTGACATTGTAAGCAGTTGAAGTTTATAAAAAACTTTGACAACTGATTCCTTGTCCATCTACGGTGGTAAAAATTTCTGAATAGTATTACAATCAATATAAATTCGTTACGAGGGAAGGTCTGGATGTATACAAAGTAACAGTCAAACGTCAGGTTGATTATTTGACTATTGCTTACAATATCTTATTGTTACACAGATACAGTATCATACTTGTTCAACGTTTCAATAGTGACTTAATGCGAGTTATAAGCTACAGTTTTGATAAATTTCTAATTTAAAGACTGGAAAGTTTCACTAATTATTCGAGGTCTTGTTTTATTTTTATTAACCAAGATAAACATAATACAGAAAAAACATCTAACCATTTTAAACTGAAAATATCTAACTTTGTCATAGATGTACAATAATATTTTATACAAATGAGAACTTTAAATAATATTTTAAAGTTCTCATTTGTAATTTGACGACACAAGTTAATACAAAAATGTTTCACAAATACTATCAGATGTTTATAAGTAGAAGAGAATTTTATAAAACTTATATATTAATGTGTAATAGTTAGCAATTTTTCACAAGCGTAATTTTGAATTCAAAAAGGCTTTTAAAAATAAATACGCTTAAAATAAAACATATACTCTTAAGCAATTGTACACATGATACATATAAAAAGTTAAAATCAGCTATAGATCAGCTGGAGAGAGAGTGAGTGATGGTGAAGTTTAAAGTCGCAAGAGCCAGGTATGACTATGCAGCTCCAAATAATCTATAACTTTTATCCAAGAAAGGAAAAAAAAGAAAGAAAAGGTAAAAATAGGTTGACAAGAAGGAGGGTTGGAAATAGGGAAGGGTTTCTATGACCTCTGGGGCACGCGCTACCCATGTTTACCAGAGACAATCAACCCCATGGGAAAGGAAAATATTACTAGGGCTCTTCGGATGAGTGACGTGTGCACTAAACTGAAGAAAGTAAGTCCCTGAGGGCGAAATACTTGAGAAATTCCTTTTAGATACAGAAGGTTTTGATAAGGGATTTGAACAACAGGTGAAACATAGATGCAAAAGCAGAGGGCATGGAGTTGTGCTCGATATTTCATGCGTCGAGAGGACATGCTCATTTTAGTCATAAACATCTTTTATTTAGAAAGAATGCTCTCAAGTATCCTTCCTGTCATGAATGTCAAGGATTTCATCAACATCTCGCGGAATATATTTTGACATCTATTTAAAACATGTCTTATTTGGTGGGGGGAATTCACCCTCCATAACTTATTTGACTTTTTAGCAGAATTGGATTTTTAATCAAATTTAAGATTTTACCCTTTTTGCATTTTTTTTCTTAATCGATATTTTTCTAACTTTTTAATTTCTTTTTGAAAAAAAAAATAGGGAATCATTAAGAAATGTTTGGCGCAGCATAGCCAGATTTGGTTCTTACGTCAAAAACTTACAATTACTCACACGCTACGCTTGAAATTTTGCTTAAAACTCTCCTTTCAAAAATGCGTCAAAACAAATTGAATAAATACAGCAAATTTCACATCAAAAATAAAATTGTCCATCAATCCATTTTCGCAATTATTCTATAATTATGAGGAATGGAATAACTTTAAAGTCAAATTTTTCACTTTAGTTGCTGATTAGATTAGCTTTATTAATGTCGCACTAAAAGCAGTACAAGAGTTATTGGTGACGGACCTCGGTCAAGTAATGAGGACAACTTTTGTGAGTTGGCACCCCACTCCCCCTCTCCTAACTTCCACAACACGCAACCGGGAGGACATTGAGCCCCGACAGATTTAATGAGCATCAGTCTCGGTTCTACTTGGGGTACATTAATTACTGATATTAATTGATAAACAAAAACTAATTAGCTTCTCCAGTTAGAGATGCTTGTAAATAATGCAAACTCATCCAAAATATGGATGAAACCTTCAATTCCTTTTTAAAGAACTAATATTTTAATACAATTGTTACAACCCCTCAGAACTTTACTCCTTGGTAAAAGTTTCTTTTACCCCGCGTTTGCAACATATCACTTCTTATCAGATAAGATTGAATTCTGAATTAATTGTCATAGAGAGTCTTGAAGAGAATTCATAAATATATAATAAATTTTATTTGTTCTGTTAAACTTGTTGTGATAATTGAATAAGTAAAATGCGTGTTGAACTGAAATCAGATTAGTAATGGATTGATTCAAAAATTCGTGAATAATTTAAAGTCTTGGGACTAAACTAAAATAACAAAAAATTGACTTCTGATTTCAGAAAATATGACACGTGAATTGGGAAAAGAACATTATTAATTAATTGACAAAATTCTGCTACATTTAAGGGGATTAAAACTTATGAAGTTTTAAGCTAATATAAATTAATGGAATTATGTATGCTGATCTATATTATTATTTTGAAACCAGAGAAACTCGAAAATGCAAAATGTCTTAAAACAACTTAATTTTCCAAAGTGGGATTGATTTATTTTGTTACAAAAACGATATCAAGCATTCAGAAACATTAGTCATTTCCAAGCTCAAGGCCAGAATTGCTTTCGATAGAATCGTGGGTTAGAAGTCTGATTACACAAAGTGTAGAAATGCTGATGGCAATTAAATCTGTTGAGGCTTAATTTTCTTAGACTAAGATGGTGGGGGAAGGCCAGCTTACGTGTCATCCTCTTCACTTGAACGAGGTTCAAAATTATGATTCCCGAAAAAAATATCCCTCATGTTGCCTCTGAGTGTGAAGTTAATAAAGCAATACGTTTTGGTCAAACAGAAAAAAATGAAACTATTTCTTCTATAAAACATTAATTTTTCTTGCTAAAGAAGAAATGCAAATCTATACTGAGTTCCCAATCTACATTGAGTTTCTTAGAGAATTCAAACACATAAAATATTTCTGCATACAGCCTTGTATAATTAGATACTTTGAGTCTAGATTGGCGATTATGTGCCAATCATCTCCACTAATCAGTTACATGCATATAGCCTCATTTAATTAACAATTGCACAACTAACAGAGATATATGATTAGGAATATTCATTCAAAAAACCGAAATTGTGCGTGATTAGCAAAAGAACATTTCGTCACCAATACAGATATGTCACCAGTGAGTGCGACTGTTTACTATCATAACACTTAAAAGCAACACGAGAATTATTGGAAACGGACCTCGTAAATTTAATGTACGTCGAGTAACGAGGACGACACCTGAACCGCTTAAAACTTTCACATTACGCTGTTGGAAGGACTTAGAACTTCGTTCAGATTTAATGTGAACATGGCAAGTCTTTATGGTATCAAGACTTTGACCCATGACTCGACAAAATAACGTCGGCCGCATGTACCTATGACCATTCCACTATCGCAATCACAAATACGTTCTTATCAATTGATGTGTAGCATTATTCTATAATTTCAAAGAAATAATGTTTCAAATTTTGTTTATTATTAGACCTATTTCTCTGTGACCAATTAAAAAAAAGATAGAATTCTAAAATAATTGAAAATTAAAAAAAGTCAAGTGTAATACTTAAATTATTATATTTATTTATAATATTTAATTTATCACATTATGTTTGAAAAGATAGAAATAAATTTTGCGCAATGAATTACCTCAAACATAAGACATCCAGATAATTTGTTACTTTATGTAGATCACGTTATGTAATATCATAATAAATTCTACTTGACATTTCCTAGATTCTGTACGAGTGGTATCTTATTTAGTTCTACAATGTACTTTCAGTAACTAGTATTAATTATAATTATAGACGCAATTACTAATCATTGTCGTACATAACTTCTGCATCCAGCTACATTCAACCCATAATATTGCTTCTCCCGATAAAAAAAGGTTAAAAGAATATTTTCGTTATTATTAAAAGTTTTTTTTTAATATTTCGGAATTTCTCTCTTTTTTTTTTAAAGCTGAAATATAGCTTTGATTCTTGCAAATAAAAAAAGACTTCAAAGGTTTGAAACATAACATGTTTAAATCTAAGACTCAATAAATCAAACGTTAATTTTTTTGACACTGAAGAAGTGTAAGCAAAAAGGAAAAAATGGCCGCCAAAATATTTATTTCTTTAATTTACAAAAATGTAACTAAAAAGTTAAAACTAATTGTGATTCTGTACACACACAAACAACAAGGAACAGCACAAAATACAACATAATATTATTTATTTTATTCTAATAAGTTTTCATTTATCTTTTCGCAATTTAATTTCTATATCAAACTCAAACACTGATTCATTTACTAGATAAGTCTTGTCAAATTTGTGTTTAAAAGATCAGCTTATCTTTGAAGAGGATTTATTTTAAAATAATTGAAAAAATAACTTTTTATATGCATTATACTATAATATATGGTTAAAAACTTAAAATATAAGGTAAAATGTGCATACATTAAAAATTGTTTCAATATTTCAGCTCAAAAAATACATAAAAATAGCAGTAAAATGACACTTGTACAAAACACCAGAACTAAAATTTAAATAGAGATATTTCAATTCTGTAAATTTTATTATTATGAATTGAATCTAATTTAGGATTTGTGTCTCACTCACAATCATAACAAATTGAAAATTAAATATTTATAGGAAGTCGTACTTTAACATATATAAAAACCGGGAAAATTTGTGATTAGTTATGACTTTTATCATCAATAAAATAAAAAGTAATCAAATTATAACATTAGGAGAAGTTCAAGTTTTAAATTCACTTTTATAGAGTATTCCACGAAATTTTTATAACATTATATACATATCTTTTTTCAATGCGATGTTTTGCGCTGAAGCAAAAAATGAAAATCTTGATTTTGAGAAAAAGCTGAAAATACATTTAAACCCAGAAACTAATCTAATTAAATAAAAATTTAACATTAAAAGGATCCTGATTTGTAAAGTTCAGTATCTGTATTAGTTAAACAACTTATCTTTTTCTTCCTGATAGCCTTTAAAACTTCCCTACGATTACATGTAACAGGTGTTGTATAAGGCTCCAAATCCCTGATTCGATAATCCAACTTTTCGTATCCCTTTACAGTGAAGTTGCCCGGATTTTCAATGTTCAGCTTATTTAACACTTTTAAGCAGTTAAATTCTATAATTGCATCACATGCACCCGATTTCACAGTTTTCAAACAAAATTTTTCTGTATGACTCTTTATCATATTACACCATTAAAAGATTCATTTGCATTTTGGGTTTCGGGAAATTCATCTTGCATGTTGAAAGATATTTTGATGGCAATATTACGTAAAATATCAATGAAAAACAAACATTAAAGTTCCATTTCCGGAAGCGGAATGCTACTTCCAGTTCTAAAATTTGATACAGACAATTAGTAAAATGCTTATAACTCAAGTTCTATATAAGATAGAAACAAAATTGAAACTGTTCTAGAAAGCTAAGAAATCCGGTTTTAAAAATAGACTGTAATTTTAGAAAAATCGACTTTTTGCCCGAAAATAGCGTTTTAAAGGTAGGCGGATACCTTAATCCTGTCTTGTCAAATCAATACTTATCAGTCATGATGCGGATATATATGTAATTATTAATAGCACATTTTTTATAACATAACGATCAACTTTTGAGCAAATACTGATGTGTCATTTATTAGTATTAATGTTCTTCGCTCGTTTATTTTGAAAGGTTAAAACTTCTACAATGTCTCATGTGTATATTTCAATCAATAGTAATTTGCAGTATCCTTTAATTTTCCATTGTTGAATTCGATGGTCTTCGCTGAATCAATTTCGAATTCGCAACTATCTGACAACACAATATCAAATGAACAGCTTTAATGTGAAGATGTCTTTTTTAAGTAAAATTAAAGATTATTCTTTGAAATTTTGTAGGCCATATTATCCCCTCGAACTATGCGTAAGAATCTTTTAAAAAAAAATAAAAAAAGAGAATTGTTTTTTGTCTGTACAAATGTTTGTATTAAAGTAACACAGTAAATGAAACTATTCATTCAGAAACACAGCATGCGTATTAGCAACAATACTGTTATTATTGAATGAAATGAAGTATTGGTGTTAAAAAAAAATTCTGAACAAAAAACAATTAAAAATTTATGAAATACCTTCAATAGATACGTAAAGTTGCGAGATTATTGTATTCGCAACCAGAAATAAGAGAAAATATTTTACCAGTATGAAGTTAATAACTGTTAACTATATAGAATATATAAATGAAAAATGTTATAAAAACCCGAAGGAAGGCTTAACTATCTCAAGCATCAATTCCATAGAACTTGATTTGAAAACTTCAAATATATAAAGACTTTAATCTAATTTTAAATTACGGAAGTCTTAAATAAGGATAAAAATAAGAATAAAGTATTGTTAAATTATCTCATTTATAAAGGTATTTAAAAGCGTGAAATTAGTTTGTTTTATTTTTAATTGAATGTAATGTTTAATTATTGAAATTGAACGATCTCACTTATGAGTTAATGCTTTAATTATTGTTTATTCGTTTTAATGTCCCCAATATAGTGGTGAGTTAAAAGCAGACCTCTCAAAATGTCTTATTTATGATAAATGTTTGAATTCACATCTTCATTTTTAAACCAAACACGTGACAAAGAATAATTACAGATTCCAATTAAATTATTGTGACGACATCTAATCAATAAAGGAACACTGTACCCTCCTACTCCAGGGAATCCTAATGCAGTGATGAGGTTCCGGTCGACGGATTCTTGAAGGAAAATTTAAAAAAAGTAAGTCGAAGTATCGTACAGTTTAGCACGCATGATCTTTTAAGAGGCAGATGAACTTTCCGACAAACTTAAGAAAAATTCTCTAGAAAGAGTAATAACGCACGCTTCTTTGCCTGAAATCTTAAACATAAAGTAGATATATTACCGGGCTTGTATCGGTGAGGACAGAAATTCAGGGCAAAACAAGAACTTAGCGAATGCTTAAAGGGACTGTATTTTCTCTACATCACTGCAGAAACAAATGATCGAAATTTACATTATTTGGATTTTATTTTTCATTCTTAGTAATTTATGCAGTATTTCATAATTTACGGTTCTTAATAATGAATATAAATTGATAACCTAAAGCTAAATCCTATTTTAAAATGTTTGAAAAAAAGGGGCCCAAAAGTAACTGGAGAATTTAATGAAGAAAATAATCATGGAAGTACTGAATTTATGAATACATTTCGTCTCTACGCAATGGATTCTTCATTATTTTAAACTCATTTATTTATCTTAATATCGTCTAAGGTAGACACTTCAGAAAAATTCTAGCTTAATAATTACTCTGCTAAAATAGTTCATTAAATAGCATTGTCTTGAGCTAAACAAAATCAAGTAGATCGATCAGTCATTTTAGAGTGGTTTACATTTTAAATTAAAAATAAAGTTAAAGTAAAAAACATATCTTTTTACGAAATAGTATTTTTTTTTATCACAAATAATGTACATCATCCATTATTAAAGTCAAATGGCAAGTCAAACATCTCTTATTTTTTTAAATTCATTATTACACTATGTTCTATTAAAAAGTCTGTTTCGATTTCGCGAAGTAATTTTTATTTAGTTCTTCACTGACCTTACGCGCAATTCAATACAATATCAGCAGAGTGTATAAAAATTAAAAATAGAAATATGGCATCTCAAACAATTATAATTATTATATTACGATATTTTCGATTTAAATTTAACTAGTCATTATGTGTTCCTACCTTTTTAAAAATAATTTTCTTTCTCTGTATTTATACTTTAAATATGAATATTCTCATTTCATCTTTTATGCAAGCCATGAAAATTGTTTTTAATTGTTCAGTTAATAGACTGAAACCATCGAATCCATTTTAAATATAAAAGAATTTATATACAAAAATTATTTACCAAACAAATGTGAGTTGCAAATTTAATTTGTCTAAGAATTCGATGTATTAATTTCAACATTTTTGTACATACCTACACTTCTGATTTTTTACCAACATTTTTAACATTTTTAAAATCATTTTTGTATAAAAAAAAACTGATTGTTTGCTTAGTTTAGCTTCACAGGAAAATCAAATACTAAAGAGAATTAATATATGCACAATTGAATTGAAGCGCTTTCATAATAATTGAGGAAAGTGAATTTTGACTTTTTAAAATAAATTTACGATTATTAAAAGTAACTTTAAGAGCATGATGTTAGGCATTATTTATCATTAACATGTATTACTATTACTATATTATAATGTCATTATTAAAGGTGTGATGTGAATATTACATACATATCGTAAATTTAAAAAGAATTTGTGTTTATACAGTGAATTTCATCTAGTAACTAAAATAAACTTTTAAAAGCAATTGCAATTAGTAAAGGTGAAATGTATTATCACAGCAACTAAAAAAATAAATTATATGATTTATAGTCTTAGGAATACGTTGAAAATAATTTTATTCAAATATAATTATTTAAAATATGTTACGTGTTATATAATAGTGACACACGAGTTTGAATGACGGGAAAATGAATTCATAAAACTATATCCATCAATTATGAACGCGAAAATATTTCGTTAAAATTCTATACTTCTGTAATATATCAAATAATGGAATATTTCAAATAAAAATTTAACAAAGAGCTTACATTTTAGATGCCGGGCCGACTTAAAAAAATCGTTAGTGTCTGAATGCATTCTGGAAATTTTCGATTTACTCAATTTCGATCTCAACTGAAGAAGATTTAAATCTAAAAGAGACTTAATCCATTTATCCAATTGTTTTTGAGATTATTTTCGCTCCATCATGTGAACAATTTAAAAAGAATTTTAATAATTTTGATCTTAATTCTAGTCTAAATAGTTTTCAACTTTTTTTTAAATTTTAACTATTCTGTTCCTAACTTGTAAAATTTTTCTAATATGTAATAAGCATTTCCCTCATTGATCTACATTCACAATAGTCTGCCTTTTGAAGCATCGTAACTATTGTCCTAATAGATTTCGGAATGGATTTTCAGCGTTAAATTTATTGTGTCATTTTATATCAACATTTTGTAAATTAACTATTTGTGTGATAAAATTAAAAGTTTTGTTTTCAATATCAATTAAATGAAATAAAAATTTCTATTTTTATATTATTTTCGTAAATGAAATTATAGTTAAATATTGGGGATTCTATTTATTTTTTTACTAGTTAATCCATTATTGGTAATATTATTATGTTAAGTTTGGTAGTCGTTGAGTTCACTTGGTAGTCGTTGCTGAAGCGCATTCCGGCTAAAAGTTATTTCTATTTCGGAAACAGATGGCAATCACTTGGTCACAAATTTTGGCTATAGAGTGGGTGATAATGTCCGATCCAGACTGTTGCAGGAGAACGATGCTTTGAGAAACGACATGGTATCCAGTGTTGTCGTAGAGAATGCGTTTGCTCTTGCGCAATATTTCAATGGTTCTGAAACACCCGTCTGAGTTTTTTCAGTGCTTTATTATGTTCCAGATGTCATTAAGTAGACAAAAATATCCCTTTCCCGATCGAAAAACACAGTATGACTAGCAACAAATTCTTTATACTTCTTGAGGACTGTTGCCTCATCCATACATGTCACGTACAATTCCGTTAACTGGAGTTGATTTTCAATTGGTTTAATGCCTTTTGCGTTCAAACCCCGAATAGCTGAGAGAACTTCACTCATGGAGGGGGAAGCATACGTAAGTTATACTGTAACTAGATGTCAACCAAGACTGAGCGTCTTAGCAATGTGGCACAGACTTATATGAGAATGGGGGAAGCAATAAACGCACAAACAATTTTCCTACGGCCCTAGCGTATGGAAGACCTTACTTTTGGGATTACCCTCACATTCCTCTTAATTACATTCAGTTTCCCTCTGTTTTCCGCAGGTAGAAACTTATTTTTGTTATTTCTTGAAGATTAGAGACAAAAATTCATTCCGTAATATAAAAGTATGTTTGAATTCTTTGTGTGATTTCTTGCAAGCTAAAAGCATTTTTAATGGGTTTTCTCCTATTCGTATCGTATGCTGGGTTAAGACTTAAAAAGCTTTTTTCTCAAATTTTAAAGCGCTCAACTGAGCTGAAATTTTCTATACATGATTGTTTGGGATGACAATGTGATAATTTAATTACAATTAATAAAAATTAATTGATTAAAACTAATTATTTAAATAATAAAATTTTAAGCCGTTTCTCGCCAAGTTACCAAATGGTCGCCAAATCCGTCGCCAAGGTAAAGGGGTCATTGCTTAAACACTCTTTTGAAAATTATTATTTCGTTAAAAAATCTATAAAAAAAAATAAATTTTTATTTTAATTTTCATTAAAAAAATTATGTTACGCAGAGTGTAACGTTTGAAAAAACCCATGTTCAGAAACCTCGTGTTAACAAAACTCGTTTTTTACCAGTGTTATTTAGAAAATAATCTAGGGAACTTCTCTGAAACTTAAATGACTGAGTAAATTTTAGATTATATAAGGCCTATTTTGGTAAACATTTAGCTGTTTTGATAGGTCTATTTAAAAAATTCATGTTAACATGATTTCATATAACTAATATAACTTTATTAGATACATCCTAATAATACTCTCATAAATTGTAAGTTTAATCTCAATTAATAAGAGAACTGTGGTTCTAATTGTCAATGGTTGCTACGCAAAACTGAATGAATGTTACATTTCCTCATTAAAGTTATTATTCATACTTATAGATGATCACATAAAAAACATCACTTCACATCTATTTAACAAATGAATTTCCTGATATAAGCTTTGATAAGAAATTATTTTTTTTACTATAGGTATCAAATAATAATGAATTGAGTCATTACTATCTGTTCTTTAAAATTCTTACTAGTTTACTCCTGTATTACCATTACAACTTAAGTAGCTGTGTTTATGGTACTTAACTTTGTATAATGAATAAAACTGAAGGAGAAAGGAACATATCATAATACGATAGTTTAACAATAACAGCATATTAAGGGAAAACAGTTAATAACTTAATTTAAAGCATCATTACATATTCACATCAAATTAACGTACGTACAAACAAAACTACATTTCATTTAATTTGGAAAATCAAAGGCTATTCATTTTTTTTGTAAATGTGTTAAATGAAATCCAAATTTGGAACAATTTTCTCAACTAATGAATGTTTCAGTATAAATATAATTTTACATTGTAATATTACATGTTTATCTCACAGTTTTCTTAAAAATTCGATGTATTCGATTCTCTCATACTAATTTTTCTCTCTTTAGCAAATAAAGTTAAAAAAATTATTCCGTTTGTAGTTAATGGTATAAAATATGAAATATCTTGCTACAGATAAACATTTGATTAAAAAAATAGTAACATATCAAATTATGCTCTCACATGGTTGTTGAGAAGTTCAAAATATCATAATCGCATTGATATTTTTAAACTTGAAAAAACAATATATGACTTTCGGAATTAATTTTTTAATATTAGATAATGGGAGCCTTGATAATATACGTTCTGACTACTTATGATTGAAAAATGTATTTAAAAATGTTTTCGAAAAATCAACAACTATTTTCTCTCATTATTTGCCTTCTCAAATCCAAATCAAAGTTTTACCTTGTTTGTAGCAGTATAGTCACATTTGGTTCTTGCGCCAATAAACACTACTGCCACTAACTCATTCCTCAGGAAAGGTTATTCAAATAATTCCACTCAGTAGAATTATTTGAATAACCTTTTCTCTCTAATATAAAAATGGCTCCCTCTCAAATTCCTTTTCCGGTTTTGAAAAACTTAAAATGTTTTCCAATTTAGTTAGTAATTCTTTGAATTTTTTTTAAGATTCAGAATTACAGAAACGTAATCATAATTACGTTTCGTTGAATTAAATAAGAACTGAAAACTTTTAAATCATCTAATATTTAATTCTGATTTTTCAGGTGTCGTACTCGTCACTAGATTTAAGTTCACAATTACGATAAGATTATTTCCAATAGCCCCCGCGATACTTGTATGTGCAGCATTATTAAAGCAGTCAAACAATAAAATCAATCTTAGTTTTAATTTGTAAGAAAATCACACAGTTCATGATAAAAATTCATCAGCAGATTATTAGCTATAGAGACTATTTTTTTTAAAAAAAGTGAATGTATTTTATATTCGTCTCTACACAATTTTTGCAATTAATTTCTGGCCCTTAACGATTCTTATAGTTGTTATCAATTATAAAATGTATAAAAAAATTATAAAAAAAAAAACTAAAAATGGTCATAGAAAGTAAAATTTGAAACTTAGACTTTATAAATAGCACACATATTTATCAGTTACATAATTTGTTTCAGATAAATTATTGATAGAATTAAGAGGATAAAAACATTTTTTAACTCCCTTTATAAATTGATGTTTTTCCAACCTTTTTGCAACTGAAAAACCAGTTTTAAGTTAATGTAATTTAATTTCATTTTTCTACTGAATTTGAATTATATTCTTAAATTAAAAATATGTTTCTCTTTTATATTGAGGTGTTACTACATCATGGAATGTTACTTGGAAATTTCTTGCGACAGATTCATCTCATAAAAGCATCTTTATAATATTCTAAGGCAAAGAAGAACAAATCATTTTTCAGTATTTGCTTAATTATTTAACCGTTTATATTAAGAAATGATAGAAAAGCAATTAAGCCAGTTAGAATTAATATGTCGGATATAAAGTCACTCCTGAAGCCTCCCATTTTCTTAATTCTGACATATGCAAAGAAATTTATAATTTAAGAGGAAAGAACAAAAAAGTGATCAACAAAAATGTTTACTTAAAGAAAATTACTTTCTAGAAGATTTTATTTTAATTGTAATAAAAAAAAACATTTGTGTTTAGCATAAACTTTCAGGATTTCGTGATTCATTGTTAATAAGTTCGGCTGAAATTAAAAAGACTTTTCTCGGGTAAAATGAGATTATTTTTATAGTTCAGTTAATGTTGATATCTTTCCTGTCTAGATAATTAACAGCTAGAACAATGTTTAAAAACAAAGAAGCTACCTTAACACAGAAACCGTTAAAATATATCCTCTAGTGACAGTAGTCTTGAAAAATAAAGTGAGAAAAATAAGAGTTCTTTAAGCAATTTACCTCGTAATAAACGAAAGTGTGTTGATAAATGTAACAAGAAAAAGAAAATATATTTTAAGAACCTAAGAAGTGAAAGGAGGAATAAAATGGGGAAACAGACTTCTTGAAACAGTAATTTGTTCATTTGAAACTAATTTAATAATTTATAACTCAGTTTTAAGCAGCCTTTTTAATACCTAATTTTAATAAATTCTATTCAGATGTTAATGTCTCTCTCTCTCTCAGAACGAATTTTCTTTCCATTATCTTATCGTTACCTAGGAACAAGTTTTGAGCTATTCGTTTTAAATTCCTTCCTATAAAGGAATATTAAATCATGGAAAATGCAATAAATTTATGAAAATTAAGCTGAGCTTTCTTTTTATAAAATCAGATTTTGAATTATATTTATTAATGTGTGATAATTAATTTGCTTAACTAATCACAAATTGATGTTAATAACAAAGATATTAGTTAAAAAAGGAATTATTATTAATAGAGAACTTCGTGCTGCTATTAAAAGTTTTTATTTTATTTTAATTCGATATCCTATTTTTATAATTTTCGCTAGAAAAATGAAATGCCTCATTTCTAATTAAAAAAACAAATTTTTATTTCTTCCAGTAGAAATATCAAAATCCCTCACTTTCATTTAAGAAACTATTAGCGTATTTTTATGAAGAAAATTTCATAGTTATTTTTCTATTGCTGTTCATGAGGAACATTCATACAAATGCAACTGAAGTCTTAAACAAACAAAAATTGTACCTTACAGTATTAAAATGCAATAAAAATCTCTATAACAATGTTGATTTATTTCTTAAAATTCTGATAAAACGATTGATAAAACAAAGGATTACAACTGACAAAGTCGATAGCTTGAAATGGTTTGATGAAAGAAATGTCCAATGGCCAGTTCAAGATATCGATTATTTTAAAATATTTCCCTTTTCCAAGAGATTTCCACGCCTTTCCGTTCTAATAAGCTATACGCTAGGTCCAAAGAAAACAAATTAAATATTCATGTTATGCACTACTTCGGAGCTGGTTACTTGATCGAAACAGGAAATGGAAAGGAAATCTTTCTTAATTGTTCCTATTCATGCTCGACGCTGTTGCTTACTAATATTAGGTATTAGGTGTCAAGATTGATGAAGTGAAGTGACATTAGTTCTGTTGCATTGATTGCATCCTCTGTGTTAGAATTCATTTTCTATCCCTCGCGATAGAGACTTCCGAATAGATGATGCAGTGAAT
>BMAW01044464.1:0-13463 GCA_019974015.1 Nephila pilipes
CAGCTGTATGTACCTAAATTTGCAATCTGCCAGCTGTATGTACCTAAATTTGTCATTAACCGGTTTCCAGGTCTCTGGTCGAGAAAAATGTAGCTCCGTTTAAACAGTCTAGTGCATCGTCTGTACGTGGTAAAGTGTATACAGCATTTTTAGTGATTTGATTAAAGAGGCGGTTATTTTCACAGATACGCCAACTTTCTTCTTAATTAACCTTTTGAGGAAGGGCACTTTCGAGAAGGAAATCCTGATAAGGACGGGAGTTTTTACTACATTGCTTACCCCCTTTCTCGTCAATGATTGACATTTTTAAGTGTCGTCCGACAAAAGGACCAAATTGAGTGTTTTTCACCTGCTGGGCAGTGGGGATGTTTGAGTTCTAGGAAGTCCCTAACAACCAATGATTCTCCCATTTTTAGGAGAAGTTCCCTCTGTAAGCCGCATTGCGAATATTTGTCCGTTTCCAATTCAAGAAACTTTGGGAAAGATGTTTTGAAAACTGAAAGAATGTTTTTTTCTCTACAATTTCCTTGTATCATTCTTAGTATCACAATTATAATTTTCCTGCAGTACATTATTCTATTCATATGCAATAATCCAGAAAGGTTTAGTACAATTTTTTTATTTAGCAATATTTATAGCAGGCAGTGAAGACAGCACCGTTACATGATATAATTATCAAATTATATTATATACCATTTCAGATTTTAATACATAAACATTATGGATTATCTATTTATACACACAAAAATTCTCCTCTGATTATTAAGGAAGTGTGAATATGTTTTTAGCGTCTAAAAATCTGAATAAATTAGTAATTCTTTTGAACATTTTAAGGAAAATGTTCAATTTAGTAAAATTATGTTTAATATTTCCAGCTAAATATATATATTATAAATACTAATTATATTTGAAATAATAACAGAAATAAATCAGTAAAGGAAAAAAAAAACTCTTGTATTGTTTTAATTTTTATCGAGTTTAATAATTTCTGTATTTCTGTATGAATATTTATAGGTGTAATCATTAGGGAACATTTTAACTATTCCAGCAATATTTCTTTTGCTTGAAACTTTTACTCTGAACTTATAATGAAATACTACATTAAAAAAATAAATGTTTATTTCGT
The DNA here is from genome assembly GCA_019974015.1 of Nephila pilipes. Classification (NCBI taxonomy): domain Eukaryota; kingdom Metazoa; phylum Arthropoda; class Arachnida; order Araneae; family Nephilidae; genus Nephila; species Nephila pilipes. The sequence goes on from BMAW01044464.1 coordinate 1,127, forward strand.
TTTATTCAAAGATCTAATATTCAAAAACATGTTTAAAAGTATGTAGCATGATAACACATTTTAATTTTATACTCTTTAGTAAATACATTAAAAATTTGCAAACATTATAAATTTATTTTATATGTATCAAAGCCATCCATGTAACATATACTGAAGTGTTTAGTTTGAAATTACGGTTAAAGTTCTTCAAGAAATATATAACATTATAACCGTTAGAAAATTTAGATAAACTTTATTCTTTATAATCAAAAATGATTCATTGAAAAGAAAAGAAAAATATTGAGAATATATCAATGTGATAGATTTTCAATTAATACAATCTGTGACAAAAAATAAGAAAACGATGCACCCAGAAGGAGCTGCTCGATTGTAATGAAATTTCGTATGCAAAGACTTTTGGACAGAGTTTGCAAATTATTAAAATTTGTGTAAAGTGAACGAACAGCTGGAGCTATAGCGCTTCAGAGCTGTGCACTCAGCAGGTGAATATATGAAGCAATTCTCATTCTGATGGTCAAATTTTCTGTTGCATTGCGATTTAGGATATTTTTTAACGGCTGAGAAAATGCCTCGTCGTAAGATTCGAGCTCATTATGAGCAACTGTAAGAGTTTGAAATAGGTCGTATCATTAGAGAAAGAAGCGGGATGGGAAATCGAAAATCGCTCGTCATATGGGGCGAAGCGATGCGGCGATTAGAAGATGCTGGCAAGAATGAATGGACAGTAGCAGATTTCAGACTCATGATGGTAGCGGTCGACCTAGGGCTAAAGCAGATCGAGAGGACAGAGGGGTTGTCATTTCAGCCGTCATAGCGTCTGACTCATCGTTATCCTCCATCAGACGTGCGACCCGCACACAAGTGTCCACCGTGCCCATTCACAGACGACTGATAGAGAGAAATATATGCTCGTACCGACTGTTACGCCACCTGCCACTCAGGTCTGCACACTATCAAGTCAGATTACATTAGTGCTCGGTTCGATCAGACTGGATTGATGCTGACTGGAGACTTATTGTATTTAGTGTCGAATCCCGCGTCCAGCTGTATCCTGACGATCGTCGAAGACGTTTCTTGAGACGCCCAGCACAGCGTTCTGATCTTGCTTTCACTATTGCACGCCACACAGGCCCTCAACCAGGAATTATGGTATAGAGTGCCATTTCCCTTGATAGTCGGCCCCCTTTTGTCATCATTAGAGGCACACTTACAGCACAGTGGTACGTCGACGATATTTAGAGAACTGTATTGCTATCGTTCCTTTTGCAGTACCTTGGCTTTATTTTTCAGCATGATAATGCCAGACCACATACGGCACGTGTTTCTGTAAACAGCCTTACGTCTTGTCAAACACTTCCTTGGCGAGACAGATCTCTCTCCAATCGAGCATGTCTGGAATATGATGGGAAGTCGTCTGCATCTACAAAGGAATGTTGCTGACCTAACCCGGCAATTGGAGCAAATTTGACAAGAAATACCGCAGGAGACCATATGAGAGTTTTATCACTATGCTGCGTCGTGTGGCAGCTTGCATCCAGGTTAGGGGTGAATCACCACCATATTGAGCTTCTTATTTTGTAACTATGTAACTCTGATATAAATCATTCAAATTTTTCTGAATTTTTATCTTTTCCTATTCTGTACATAATATTCTATTTCGACAATTCTTATATCTACCGGACAACTTTTGGTTCTTTTTTTTTTTTTTTGTTATAGAGTGTATTTAAAAAAAATTAATGAATTGTAATTATTTATGGTAAATAATTTTTAACTGCGTATGCGCGATACATAAATATTTTTTCGTGAATTCAAATTATGATCTTAAAGGCATATAAATATAAAATTCCTAGTTTTGGTTGAGATTACATAAAATTTCTGTATCTTAAGTACCTGTATTTCAGTTATCCTCTAACCGAAAATACATTAAGAGATTTTACACCAATGGATATTTTTTAAACTTGAATTTTTGAATAATTAATAGCAAATTCTACTTTTTAGGCACAGTTTGTAAGGTCTTCAAATAATCCAAAAGTGATTATAACATCTATTATATTCTTCAAAGTGGCTTTTTGATTCATTTAAATAATTGGTTATATCATAAAAATTCTATATCAAATAATTTATTTGATTCTAACATAAAAAATAAACTCTCAGCCAATCTGACATACAGACGCCTACTGATGACCAGTTCAATTATGCAGCCCCATTTTTAAGCCTTTTTATATTCAATGCAAGTAAAAAAGTTTTGTAAATAATATTATTATAAATTTTACAATAAGTGAGGCATTTACTCATTGATTGAAAATAGGAAGTGAAATTATTATATTCCTAATTCACAGAATTACTGCGTCTATTATTGCGCAAAAATTATTCGAATGACAACTCATTTAAGAAAGGTAAAGTATCACGCTGATCCATTTCTTTTCGTAAAAAAAAAATTCTGGAATTTGCTTTGTTTGAAAGGGAAAAAAATTAAAAACTATGAAAGATTGATTATTATGTTTTAATAATTCCAGTTTTGTAGATTCTTTTCAAACAGATTGTTCAACTATTAAAAAAAGATTGAGGCGAATTTTTTAATTTGTCGAAGAGAAGTAAATTATATGTCTGAAAAAATCGTAATGAAATATTAAGCACTTTTACTGTATTTTAATATTTAATTAGAAGCTTTTATTTTCAAAAATGTAGCATTTATGGAATTCATGTAAATATTAAGATAAAACCTTCAGAAACTAACAATAATTAACTATACAGCTATCACTCATGTCTTTTGGGTTAAATTAAGAGAAAATATCGCATTTTACTACTAAAACATTTCAAGAAAGTTTTATTATTGTACTAAAAACATAAGATATAGAGAAATTTACACACAACATTTAATCACTAAAACGTTTCCTCGAAGAAGGTGGCCGATCTGTGATTTAAAAAAAATATTTAAAGTTTAAAGAAATATCAACAACTTTTTCTTTGCCATAAGTTATATTTCAAATTTTATAGAAAAATTAAAATATATTGCATAATTTTAAAGAGAAATTAAAAAGATATGTTTAGTAAGTGAAACGTAATACTGAAAAGTTCAGCATGGAATTTTAAAATATTTTTTTTTTTTTGACTTTTAAAACTTAATTGTAATTTTATTTCCTTGAAAGTTAAAGCAATTTTTATTCTTAAAGTGAAAAAAATCCAAACATTAATGTAAATAATATATTATGCAATAAATACTCTTAATGATTTTTTATCAACCTTTTTTTAATTCATGCGTTTAATGTATATTAAGATAAATTGGCACATTTTAAAATGGAAAAGTTTGATGCATTTTTTTATCTAGAATTTTTCCCATCTTACATATTAAGTTAGAAAAGATTCAAAGTGAAAGAAATTTTCGAATGGATTCATTAAATACATTTTTTTTCTCTTTTTTAATATTTAATAGCGAAGACTTATTTTTTTCGAAGGGATGCATACCTAAAATTTCGAGTGTTTTTTGCTTGCTATCCATGTCATTAAAAATTCTCCAGTCTTATGTTGTGTTTTTTTTCCTTCATGAATAAATATTTTTTTTCAGATTCTAACACATTGCTACCAACCGACTCAAAAGGGTTCACGGTTATTATTTTTAAGAAACAAAATTAAATATTTTTAGATTTGTAGATAGGTGTTTATAAAGCTGGTAAAATTAAAATAGGTTGTTTATACAAAAGAGAAATGCCATCAAATTCAGCGGATAAGTAATTTATGCTCAAGCAATAGATGTCATTCGCGCTCAAATGTCCCCTTCGCCTTTTGTACAACTATACAAAAACCAGATTACATGATCGCGGTGTTTTTCCTCCTCTAACTTCTGCCTTTGGAGCAGGATCTTAAAGAGCAGTACAGGTAAAAAAGAGCTCGGTTGGAATAGAGGGAAATCTTCTTTGTTAGCCACTCAAAGAGCTGTTGCTTAAGTTAACACAGAAATGTCGTACCTGACCACTTTTCAAAATTTAATCTTGCTTTTTTATCTGCTTTTACCAGTAACGAACTAAGTTTTCAAAAATGCATCATAATAAGTTTCTCCTGAAATTTTTATTGGATTGAAATAAAATATATGTAATATATGTCTGATAGCAAATATATGTAATACATGTCTGATGATTTTCAAAAATATGTCGTAATAAATTTTCTTCAATTTTTTTATTGGATTCAAATGAAACAAATATAAAAAAAGCTTTTTTTTATTTACTTATCGATTTATATAATACCTTAAATCATATCTAAACTGGAATCAAGATATGACTGAAAATAAATAGCATTATTATGAATTTCAAGTCGTGAGGCTTAATAAAGAATTTTTTGACAGAAAGAATTTCAAAATACGTCTTTTTAGTTTGGCTTCTTTCTTGGAATGTTTTAGGGTCAAATAATTTTGATATTGATTTACTATTACTAGCCACCTAAGGGCCTATTTTTTTAAGTGGATCACTTTTATCGTACTAGATCACTTTTCAATTTTTATGGATTGATTCAATTTTATTACCATTCAGCTTGAATATATTCCATGTAATAGGTTATCGCCTGCTTTAATTTTAACCCTGGAAAAGTTTGCTATTGTCCATTTCCCCATATTTCATTTTTTACTTTAATTCTTATATTTAATTGAGTAATTTAATGGTGATTATAAAAAAGCACACCTTTGGTGGCTTATTTATTAATTGTTGGGTTATTATTAGAATTTATTAATTTTTTATTCATCTTCGTTTGCAAAAGTTACTTAAAATTTATACAATCCACATATTAATTATCCAACTGACGAGATCCTGATCGTACCCTAAGAATTAAAAATATGAAATATTTTAACTGAATTTAAAACTATTCCCCTATTTGAATATTCTTGTGTACAATCTCGTTCTGATGAATAGTCTGGGCAACTAAAAAGATTAAAACAAAAGCGAATCGTTTTGAGAACATCAGTTTCTAAGCTTTTAAATAAAGTTGTTGAAAATTTAGTAAAAACAAAGAGATATTATGTTAACTACATGAATTATCATTAAAAAAATTACCTTAACAGATTCGGAGAATGATGTTTATTCATTATTTCAAGAACAGTAATCAGAAATGGATATAGATATTTCAGAAGATTATCAAGAAAAAAAATTTGTCTCGACTTGTGAAACGAGTTAATCCAGTGTCTAAAGGAGACAGATTAGCATTCTTAATACAGAGCAAATCAGGGATGAATTTCTAACCCCTCAAACCACTGTAACGTTTACAAAACTGGTGATAGAAAAATATTCTGTGGACCCTAAGAATTCTCAAAGTTTTTGAAACGTTACGAAAAAACTATAAACAAAAACGACAGGTAAAAATTTGCATATCTAACAACACTACAAATAAGGTGTAGTAAGAAATGCATTTCCTTCATAAGGATTGAATGCAAACAGCTATTACCAGTAAATAAAACTTTAAAAGGGATTATAATTAATTAATTGTTGAATTTAGAATAGGTAAAAAGTTAATAACAAATAGAACATTGTTAAAGATGCATGAAGTTTATTTGATGAGATTCATTTGAAAATTTCAATTCGCAATTTGCAAGGGCAATCAGTGCTCGTAGCATGGAAAACGGTTTGTTTTTAGTAAATACCTTCACTCCCTAGACAGCTGTCTAAGTCTCAGTTACTCGCGTTCGTGGTCATGAAACTTTTCGATCCTCATAAATTCTACGTCATAACTCTGGTGATCAGTGAGATCTTCTTCATATTTTTGTAAACAATTCACGAAAAGTAACGCAACATTTTGATTTTTGCTTTATGTTGATTCCATTAACATCCCATCAGAAATTTTAAATTCTTTGAAAAAAAAAGGATTTACATTTATTCAGATAGAAATTTCCACTGTCATCAATGTTAAACTCTGGTTTCTTTTTTAGTGAAATTCTTGCGTTATCCTCGTCACTTTACTTAATTCGCTTCAAATTCAGAGACAAAGTATTTTGCTCGTTTCTTTTACAGTTAAACTAGTGTTAACTGAATGTAGAATTTTTGTAATTCTTGCGTGAAGATCATTTTCTTTTCCCGTGCTACTATTTTACTAAGAAAAACATGCGTCAGAGAACGTATAAACATTTAAATATTTCTCAAAGAAAATATAAAAACCACTGGGGCATGCGCTTTTTATAAAAATATGTTACCAAAAGGCTGAATAAAGTTTTAGCATTTTATTAATCCTGACAATAAACGAATAATCTTTTTGTATGATGTGAAATAGCAGCTTATCGTATTCAGCTTTAAAAAAATATAAAACCCTTTCAATGCTTTGATTCCTACAGTTTAAATTGAAAAATAATTAAGATTCAAAAATCAGTGTTAATAGGTGTCTTTTAATGCATGTTATACACCACACAATTATTCAATATATGAGCGAATAACCAATACTGAGAGAATAAAATGTTGTTTAACCTACATATTAACAAAGATTCATTGGCAGTGAAGTTGTTCAGAAAAGGTAAAAGCCTAATAAAGATAAACCGTCCTAATCAAAATAAAAGACATATTTTCTTTAAATTAATTATTTTTATTTTTCTACATAATTTCCTTTCAAGTCTATACAGTACTCCCAGCGGTGCTCTCATCTTCTTAAACCTTTCAAATAATACTGGGTAATATTTTCTGGGAAATACTTCCATACCAAAATAATGGCCTCCTCATTTGACGAATCTCTCTATCACCTAGCGCTTCTCTTAAATAAGGGAACAAAAAGAACTTTCTTGCTGCCAGATCTAATGAGCAAGAAGGATGGTCAATCAGTAGAATACATAGTTTACTTTTAAATTTAAAATATATGTAAAATTTATTTATTTAATAAGTCTTATGATGAAATAAAATCAACGCACTGAAACATGAAATTAGTGAGATGCTTAGCTCGACTTTTGAGAATAATACTGTGAAGTTCAGTTCCATAGAAGTAACTAAAACTCTTGGTGATATGTCATGGAATTCGACCTTTTTAAGTTAACGTTTCTTACGCTTTCTAATACAGCTTACGAATGTTAGGTTATAACAGTGGGGTTTGAGCGGTTTTCTTTTCACTTACCTCGGAACTTTTTTATGTTGAATTGCCCAAAATTACAACTCCATGACTACGAAATGTAAATTAGATGAATACAAGATGTGAAATGAATTGAATTAGGGAAAGCGATACAGAAGCAAAACCGAATTGAGAAGAATGAGAAGGAGGATAAATGATAACTGTAAGCTAATAGGTGTTTGTAAATTGAAATGAATCATTGCAATTAATATTTGATAGTAGAATCGGCTGGATATGATTTTTCTGAATGGAATATTAGGGTTCGAATTTGCTACAATAGAGAAATGATTCAATCTGTAAGAATGGGTGAGTAAAATAAGACTTTATTGCTTAATTATAATCTAGATTTAAAATTTGTTGAGGTATTTTAGACAGTGGCCTTGAATTCTCAATGCATGTAGTTAAATAAACAGTGTTATCTTTTACTGATTTTTTCTTTTCTCGAACTTCTTAACTATTTAATTATACTTTATGAGAAATGTAAAGTTTATAATTAAAAGCAGACGTACACATTGCTTCCAATAAAACTACTTAATGTGTAAAGCATGATAAGGAAGTGAAGTATATTCTTCTCTAAGACGAAGTATCTTAAACATATTTGCTAGACGCGATCAAATTATCAGATGATAACTCTTATACACATGACCCAACTTTTTTTCTTGAAGTGAAATACACTCATTAGCATAAAAATTCGCCCTCCAAGTAGGAGTTGTTAGAATTACACGACATTTTACATACGTAAGTACAACGCGGATGTAAGAACTGATTACAAAATCTAAGCAAAATGGCCATTTAACTATTGTTAGAAAAATTATGAATAATGGAGGGTTTAGTACCCTGTTGCACCACTTCTAGCAAGAATTCATGTTGTGATACCGTCTGGTATACAAGTCCCGTATGATGTCCTGTGACTTCGTTGTTCTTGGTTGCTGTAAAGGCTTTTTTAATTAGACCAAATTCATAGGCTGACGGACTTCCATTCCTAAATAATATAAGATATGATCAATCGGTGACAAAACTGAGGATCTAGAAGGCCAGGGAAGGCAGGGAATGTAGTAGCGGCAGACCTGTGAAGCCCATGCTGTTTGTGGTGAGCATTGTTCTGTTGAAAAATGGATTCTGGGAGCCGTTCCATGAGTGACGACCATGTGGCTAAAGAATGTCACGAATGTACCTATGGGCTATCATGGTGCCGTGAATCCATATTTTGGGTGAAACCCATTCCTCCAAACGAGTGGGAGTCAATGACTGTGCACATAAAGGAGCCGCTATAAGGACTATCCTTCAATCAAGTGCCTTATGATGATATATGAAGTTATATTATCTTCAAGAATAATATGCAAATTATAGAAATCCGTCAAATTATTACGATAATAGATCACGATGACGAAAATATAAGGGAAGTGTATATAAGGAATGGTTGCAAATAAGTAAAATAAATCTCGAACGTTCTTTGTTAGCAGCTCAGTTCCATAACCAATTAGTAAAGACACAGAGAACACATGTAGATGATTTTCTACGAGCTAAAATTATTGGCCGCCTAGAATTTGGGCGTACTCAGATGTAAGTATCAGAGGAACATAGTACCTAAAAAAAGTTTCATCTCTACTCATTGGCAACAATTCAAAATGATAGAAATGTCAGTAGATGCTATAGATCAGGTTGTTCCCAAATTATAATGCCAAATGATTGCAATTATTTGGCAGTAACTGCAAAAAGAAGCAGACGGGCACACCAACAGACCTTTCTCTTCAGCTGACTTCAGCCACGGGTATGACAGTATCAAGGCAAACGGCGTTCAGACCTTTAGAATATATGCAAGCAAGCCTATCAGATGTGTTTCGTTCGCGGCACCTCATTATCACCATCGGTTAGATTGGAGTAGAACACATGCAATGTGGACATCGTCATAGTTGGTTAGTGGGATATTTTCTGTAGAAACAGATTTATCTTACGTCAGGTTATAGGTTACGTCAGACTTTCATATGGAGAATACTAGGTAGCCTCTACTGTCAAGACAACATTATTGAACGAGACCGTTAAGGTGGCACATGATTGCTCGTTTGGATTAAAATTATACAGGGCTCCAGAACAGAGCTACATGTTCATATTGGAACCATGGTAGACCAAATTTAACGGGACAGCATTCGGAAATCACATGTAAATTTATTTAAAGGTACAATAGGGACTGAATTTCTTCTTATGGATGACGACGACCTTCCCCACCTTACAAACATTGTAAACAAATGCCTTCAATCTGAGGACTTTCCTCGTATGGAATGGCCCTCTTTCTCACCTGACTTGAAACCGATAGAACACGTGTGGGGCAAGCTTGTATAACTAGTTGCAGGCCGTCAACCACCTCTTACACGTATACAAGAACTTTGGAGAGCATTACTTGATGAGTAGAATAATCTTCCCCTAGATTAGTTAAATAATTTGATACTCAGCATACTTTGGCGTTGTACGAACTGTGTTTCATTGTTTGGGAGATATACAAGGTATAAATCATCATACCAACCATATAATGGTTAGTTATTGTGAATGAGATATTTTTGTAATTGCTCCAGGGAGTAAAAAATCGTAGCTTTTATGAATGGTATCATACATACGCCATCTTTTTTGTTCTTTATATTTTGTCAAATAAATATGATTTATGAATAAGTCCCGTTTGATATATTTCTCAACCTTTATTTACCGGATCTGGCATTATCTTTAATTTATAGATATGAGTGTTATATGAATAAACGTTACAATCACAAGCGTGTTACTTTCCAAATGATTCCAAACGTATTTAACATTTGTATCGTTCTTCCGTATATTTCGTTTTAAACTGGCTTAAAAATCATGCTTCATAACATAAAGTCTATTAACCACGACCAATACGTCTCCTGTTATTTCTGAACTAAGATCAAACGACGAAATTGATGTCCTAATACCTCAAACTCTCATCAACGCCCTGTCGAGATTTTGAAGAACTACAGGCTTATGTAGTGTTTAGGGTTTTTGATTTCGAACTCTTCTTTTTTCCTTCCGAAGAGTTTCCGGAAAATCCTGGAAATGTAACAGTCATTCTGGGAATTCATAAATATATTTAAAAAATTAAAAAAACTAGTTATTTTTTGTTTGATACCAATAATAACTATTGCGCATTTCATGAATTTTAAAATGTATATTAATCATGAAAATACAAATAAAATATATTAATTATTTCTTGTTAAAAGTAATTTAGGAAAACATAAGACATCTGTATGCTTTTATCATTCAGCTAAATTTTTATGTTTGTTATCAGCACTACGACAGCAAAAAATCGCCTCTGAGCCTCAGCTGAAGTTGGAGGAATGGTTTTAAATGCCTAAAACACCTTTGAAGAATATGATTATCTATTTATTTCTGAGTCAAATATCTACTGTTAAAGTCAGAAACTCCATCTATCTGGTGACTGCATCTATGTAAGTGTACTGCTCTACAAGACATCGGCTTGTGTTGCAATGTAATCTCGGCTCTAATAATCTGAAAAATATCATTTTCCAATCCGCTGCTTTAAATTTTTTTGTTCGTGATAGTAATATTTCGTTTTTTCGTGGTAGGTTCTTAGTTTCAACTCTGAAGATTTCAATAATACGTGATATACAATCAAATAGTCCAACTTTAGTGGCTAAAGTTTTTATTTATTGTTAACAGCTACACAACACACACAATTAACATAATATTCAAAACTTACTAACACTAAACATTTGACTTTTGTTTCATGCCATTTTTCAGTCCTGCTACCGGTCATAGCCACCATTCTTTTTTTTTCCCTCTCTCTTCACTTCCTCATCGTTGTATTTCCTCCGCTCGGTGGCGTGGCCAGCAGAACGGAATATTCTTGATGTATGGATATTATTGTAATTATCTTTAGTGATCAGCGTACGTGCGTTCTTCTATTTCAGAAATGACTTCGGATAATTGTTTTGAAATTGTGTAACATCAAGAACATGATGGACTAAGAGGCATTAAAATTTTTTTTAGGATAACAGTTTTCTTTTTAGTCCGGCGAATCCTACACGCCCCACCAACGGAAGCACATGCTTCATATTTAGTGACCAGGTGCTAAAAGAAAGAGGTTAGTCACACACTCACGAAAGAGTCCTAATTCTGAAACAAAATATCTAAACCTTAGTTGAGGAGAGTGCATTATCTAATTTAAAAACACATTAGGCATGACTTAAATATGATCATTAATGCACAAATATATTGAAAATAAGGCAATAACATAAGGTTATATAATCACGAATATATATAATAAGACTATTATTTTCACACTAATTTTCTAAATATATACATAAATAGGAATATGCTTTAATACAAAAATAAGTACTACAAAGAACTCAGGTTAATCATCAAAAGACAAGCGAGAAAGGGCGTCAGCTTTGCCATGGTTTACCACTTTACGGTATACAATCCGTAAATCATAACGTTGCAAGGCTAGGGCCCAACGAGCTAATTTTGTACCATGTGGTAATCATTTGGTCAAAAATGTGAGTGGGTTGTGATCAGAAGCAACCTGTTTTTGAGATCCGAAGATCCAACAGTCAAACTGTTTCAATGCACTTAGCACGGCATGGGCCTCTCGCTCTATCGTTGACCAGTTCATTTGGCATTTGGTTAATTTCTTACTGTAGAATGAAATTGGGTGTTCCATTCCCTTTTCATCGTTCTGTGCAAGGCATGCGCCTACTATAGTAGCAGAAGCATCTGTATAAAGCTGAAATGGGCGGTTCTACACAGAGGTACAGAGAGTAGGCATTACGATTAAGCTTTTCTTCAAACATTGGAAAGATTCTTTAGCTGTGTCATCCCAAGGAATTTTATTTGGAATATTTTTTCTTAGTTAAATTTGTCAAGGGCAAAACAATAGAAGAAAAGTCCTTAATATAATCACGATAATAGAATTATAAGCCAAGCAGTCCTCATAACTGTTTTTTGGTCGTTGGTTTTAATAACTTTGACGTAGTTCCCATCTTTTGAGGATCCGGAGCATGTTTTCAAGAACCCACCACATGACCTAGAAATTTAACTTGGCTCTTTCCGAAATCACACTTCTCTAAATTGATAGTTAGTCCAACTTCTCTCAAAGTCTTAAAAACATTTCCCAAATGTTGCATGTGATCTGACCATGTTTCTGAAAATATTGCCACATCGTCTATGTAGGATCTACAGTACTTTTGATGAAGACTCAACACTTGATCCATAGCTTTTTGAAATGTACTTCCTGCATTCTTCATTC
>BMAW01044466.1:0-10841 GCA_019974015.1 Nephila pilipes
TTGTAGAAAATGCAACACCATGAAAGAATCATCAGAATCAAATGAAATTTAATGCAGAAACGACTTGTACTGATACAAATAAATGATGAAATTTTCAAAACAAAAGAAACAAATTAAGCGTCCGAAATCAGTATTTGGTGCAGCCACCATGCGCTGCAATAAGTGCTGCTATACGACGTGGCATGGAGTCAAACAGATGTTGAATATCTGCTTGAGGAAGGGAATTCCATATCGCTTGTATGCGCAACCAAAGTTCGTCTTTGGAAACTGCAGGACGCGGATCACGAGCGAGACGCCGACCAACCATATCCCACACGTGCTCAATAGGCGACATATCCGGTGAATAAGCAGGCCAAGGAAGAAGTTGCATGCGTTGTGCTGAACAGAAGTCTCGAACAGTCCGCGCAACATGTGGGCGTGCATTATCCTGCTGAAAGATAGCTCCAGGGATGCCTTGAAGGAAAGGAACGACTTCGGGCTGTAGCACTTCACGGACGTACCTGTTGCTATTGAGATTACCCTCAATTCGTATCAAATTGGATCGTCCATGATACGAAATCACACCCCAGACCATAACTCCGGGTGTTCGACCACTATGTCGTTCAATAATACACTCAGGAAGGCAGCGTTGACCGGCATAACGTCTAACACGAACACGGCCATCATGGGTCCACAAATTGAAGCGTGATTCATCTGAAAAGACAACTTGGTGCCAATCAGCTCGCCTGTCTCTGTGCTCAAGAGCCCACTGCCGACGCAGCCGTCGATGATTCGCCGTGAGGGGAATCCTGTATAAAGGCACCCTTGCACGCAATCCACGGCGCAGCAGACGACGACGAATTGACGAAGCCGACAATTGTACACCTGTAGCAGTAGACCAACGTGCTGCCAGCTGCCTGGAGGAAGGTGTGCGATCATTCACCGTCATGCGGAGCAGGTGTCGATCATCGCGCTCTGACGTCACCTTCTGTCGTCCAGTGCCTGTTTTTCGAGTTGTTCGGTGCTCGTCGGTCCACTGCTTCCATACTCGCATCACTGTGGAACTGTTCCGCTGCATACGAGCTGCTATTGCGCGATAGGAAAATCCTCCTTCTCGAAGGCCGATTATCCTCCCTCGTTCAAACTCCGTAAGTTGCTTGAATTTCTTATTCTTCCGTCGTGGAGGCATACTCAGGTCTCACTAAACGTTTGCCACTAACAAATAATCATAGACTTTTTTCAACGTCCCGCTACAGCACTTTATTTATACGCTTTCAGCATCAATTCAGAGGGCGCTGCGCGCGCCGCGCACGCGCGATGGCTCTGAAACTTTATTAATTTGCATAATATCCTATAATTGACATTTGCTGCGAATTGCATTTGATTCTGATGATTCCTTCATGGTGTTGCATTTTCTACAAACAGCAGTTTATATAACACAGCTAAGTGGTGATTATTTTCTTCTTTAACTATTATCAATAAAGACATGATAAATTCCCAGAGTATTGATGAGGTTGTAGACAATATAACAAACATAATAATTAAAAGTGCAAATACATTCATTAAAATAGCTTCCAATATCTATATATAAATAACTAAACCATAGTGTAATGAACATTGTAGAGTATAAACATCAAATGAAGTCATGGAATGTATTTAAACGATATCCTACCCTAATCAATTTTATTTTATATAAAAACATAAAACCATATTTATTTAATTCAATGCCGAAATCAAAAAAAAATCATAGTGATGTATGTACAAAATGTAAATAGTAATATTACAGGAAAATAATTATGGGACAGAGTTAAACGTATATCTTGTGTTTTTATTAACAGATTGCAATTTTAGATTATAACGGCCAAACCATTTCATCTGCAAAGGAAATTTTAAATACAATAGCTTTATCTCTGCCTTATACTTCTAGTTATGATATTTATTAAGATAATTTTTAAAAATAAAGACTACAGATGAAAAGAAAAAGATCAATTTTATAAACAGACTCAATTTACCTTACAATAATTATTTTACTTTTCATAAACTGGAAAATGCTCTTTCTCACACGCATAATTCATCCCCAGGATTAGATCATAAATCACTTACCTACTCATAAAACATCTATCATACAATTAATTATTAAATCTAATAAGATTTTGCAATAGAATCTGCAGGGAACATCACTTTCCGAATTCTTGGAAACATGCGATCATAAATCAAATTTTAAAACCAAACAAAGAGATCCAACAGATCCTACAAATTATCTATACAAAGCCCTCATGAGATGCTTATGTCAAGTCCTAGAAAAATGGTAAACATAAGATTCATGTGCGTTTTTGGAAGAAACAAAACAATTTTTCATCGTTCCAAGGCATCTTTCGATGAAATTGATCTACTGTGAATAATTTAATCGCTTTGGAAACGCAGGTAAGAGATGTTTTTGTGCAAAACAAGCATCTTGTATCTATTTTTTTCGATATTGAAAAGGCATGCGATCACACTTGGAGGTATTGTATTTTAAGGAGTTTATCCAATTACGAATTAATGGGTAACCCATCAATTTTTATCCAAAAGTTTTTAGAGCAGAGGTATTTTAAAGTTAAAATAAACTCTTTCTATCCTATGTTTTTTTTTTCCAAGAAAAAGGGGGTGCCTCAGGAGAGTGTATCCAGTTCTACACTTTTTATTATAAAAATTAACATTCCTCTATCTGTAAGAGCTCTTAATTATGTTGACGACTTGTAAATTTCATGCATGGGAAAAGAAATGTATTCTATTGAAGGATAGCTACAACAGGCAATAAATAAAATTACAAATTAGACAAATGAAAACGTCTTCTGATTCTCTCCGACAAAGACTGCTTGTGTGCATTTCTGCAAACAAAGGAGACTTCATCCGGATCCTGAAATTTATTCTAACAATATTTTAATTAACGTTTTGGATGAAATAAAATTTTTAGGATAAATTTTTGACAAAAAACTGACGTTTCGCTCTCATATTTTAAGCCTTCGTAAACGATGTGAAAAATCACTGAATATTTTAAAAGTCTTAGTTCATACATCAAGGAGCTCTGATCGAACTCTTTTCCGACCATATCATGCTCTCATCCGTTCGAGATTAGATTATAGATTCGTGGTGCACGGTTCAGCCTGAAAATATGTTTCTCACAAATTCAACACCGTACACTAAACCGCGCTAAAACTGTGTTCCAGAGCACTTAGAAGTTCCCCCATCAAAAGCTTGTAAGTGGACTGTTTTGAATCTTCACTAGACGTAAAGTGACAAATATTGTCCCATCAATACTATTTTAGAATTTTATCATCTGCGTCATTGTTTTTATCTTTTTCGGACAAAAGTTTATTTTTAGGTAGATTATATCGCGCAAAACAGTATCTCATACCTCCATTTCATGGAAGAGAGCAAATTTTAACCCACGGATTAAAATTTGCTCTCACGATTTTAAATTTGCTACCAGCACGGGTTTTCATCGAGTTCGAATTTTAAGAATCCCTTTCAAATTTTAAAAAAAAATGGGACACGACACAAAATATATACATCCAAACTTTAATGATTTTGCAGAATGATACCATTATTTTATCTACACTTACACTGACAGTTCAAAATCAACTAATCATGTCG
This sequence comes from Nephila pilipes, assembly GCA_019974015.1. NCBI lineage: Eukaryota > Metazoa > Arthropoda > Arachnida > Araneae > Nephilidae > Nephila > Nephila pilipes. Next base: position 3,616 of record BMAW01044466.1, read on the forward strand.
GTGCCTCTTTTATAACAGATAATTCAATTCATACTCTCTTAACTTCCTCTTTCATGTTCAGTATTTACTGAAGAAATGTATGCCATTTTTAAAGAATTGGATAACGCATCAAGTTGAAGTAAGAATTATTTTATTTTATTCATCGATTCCATTAGTGTTTTACGATCATTAAGTCACCCATTTTATTCATCATATTTTTTGATTAATTTACATTAAAAATAATTTATATTTTCAAGTCCTCAAATATAGAATTAATTTTTTGTGAGATACCTTCTAATGTAGGTATCAAAGGTAATGAAAAAGTTGATAAAGCTGCTAAATCTGCATCTGATACATTCTCTCCGCTATTCCATACAGTGATACAGTAAAATACATTAAAATTGCTATTTAATTCCCTCTGAATGGATTAATGGAACCTAGATATGCATAATAAGTGGCACCACATAAAACCGATCATCTCTCGATGTAATCCATTTTCATATAGAAGACGAGACGTTATTATCTTCGTATAAGACACACAAGGTTAACACATAGACAACTTTTACTAAGAGAAAGCCTCCCAATTTATAATCATTGTGTTTGTCCACTGACAGTGATACGTATTTTAATCGAATACTCTGCTTTTAACTCTGTTCGTTTTAAATATTTTAATTCATTTTCACTCTCTTTAATTGACTTGGTTGGGGAAATCCCCAACCAAATATTTTTAAATTTTGAAATGACATTGTTTTTACTGCATACTTTTAATTTTATCAAACATATTCTATTTATAGTACATTATATATTAAAGTTAAAACTTTAATCTATTATATCTGTTCTACCTTAAATTTTTTACCTTGTGCTTGGCACATTATGTCTCAAGAGGACTCAGTGTCCTAAACTCATACAACCAACCAACCTAGTATTAACTTATTCTGTAAAGTACATGGAAGATATTCCCACTGGAGCGGAAATTCAGAAAGAGATGAAAAAAAAAACTTTGATTTCATTTAATTCAACTCTTCTATCATCTCGTAAAGAAATCCCGGAATAAATTGCAAAAGGAATTTGCAGAAGATATCTTAGATCTAGAATACTTCTTCAACGAATGATCTTAACAAAGATCCAGTAAAGGCATTCGGATTTCTTTGACACCCAAAGGGATTACTTTTTCTCCAAAGTAAATATCGTGTTTAAGGATATTACATGTGATAAAGTTATGTGGGAAATTGCGAAATATTTCGTCTACTAGGTCTTCATATATCAGTCTTTACTAAGGCAAATATTTCCATGCTCAGTATTTGGCAACTTAAGTCAAATGAATATTTACCAGCAAACGTACTTAATGAATGGGAATGATTTCTTTTGAAGCTACAAAATAAAATAAACATTTAAATGAATGATGTCGTATTATACATAAATACAATGGAGTATCGTAAAGTTTTTATTATTATTAAGAAATAAATAATATGGTTAAAATTTATTCTACATATTACTGGATCCTTATGTACATAATGAAGGTGGTTTGATTTCATGAAGCCGAGGATTAAAATAACCCTCAGTGCAGAGAAAACAATGTTCATTTGGTTGAGTTCCACATGAATGGCTTTGGAAAAGCCAAGAAACACAATGTATAACTCATGACGGTGACTATGCATAAATTTTTAAGGATGATAAATAAAAATTAATTTTTTATCTCGATTATTTTTAGCGATGATTAACACTTTACAATATCCAGGGATAATACACTTTGAGGTACTGCGAATTATTATAATCTACAGCTTCTTCATATCGCACATGTTAATATGAAGCTGTATTTTATAACATGAAGTGCATAAGGATCAAATTATATGCAAAAAACGTTTATTTGAACACCTCGTTTATTTCTGAGTAACATTCAAAATTTTATTCTACCCCTCTCGTACTTACAGATATAAATGGGTATTTTATTACATTTGAATGAACTTATAACCTATTTAAAAAGTTTCATTATGTCTGGGTTCATTAATGAATCTTTTGCACTTAATAAAGCATTCACCCAGAAAGATGAGTCATCCATATGGAGACGGTTACAATTAAGCAGTGCTTAGTTTAATCGCCGGCCTTAATTTTAGCCAAATTAATTAAAAAGATAATGCTTATTCTTCGATTATCTTCTGAGAATAGATGCTAGACTTTTGAGATGGAAGTTTTTAATTGCCCTTTGATTCAAGACACCAGTTTATTTTTCCATATGGACATAGTGATCGCGGTAGCCATATGATCACGGTCTTGCGCTCGAGACTAACGTTGCTCGTGATGGAAATCCTGTTGGAAATACATCGAGTCCAGTTGGTCCTGTTGGAAATATAGACCTGTCCTGTAGTGAGTCGATCTAAATCCTCGAGTTGGAAAGAAAAGGAATTTGGGAGGGTGGGATGCCAGCTCAAGAGTCGTTCGCCTTAATATAAGAGGACTCGAGTCAAGGTTCAAAATTACGGAGCCCGTCGCCAATGCCCATTGTGTTGCTTTTAACTGCGTTGTTAATAACAATCAATCAATTAGCTGTGTGGAAGTAAGTTTAGAAAATGAGTATATGTATATTCCTGTTAAAATATATGTTTGTATGTCAATACTCAAGAATTAATACATCAAAACAGACATCATTATTTATGACGAAGGTTCTATTGTAATTTTCCCTTCAACCAAGCCCTTAGGGACCTTTAAATGAATTTGTTTGAATTGAAAGTTCCTTCCAATAAATAAACATAGATTATATTAGAATTACTGAAATATAGTGAATAAAGTTGAAGAGAAGCATTGAATACGTAGTCTAATAAATCATGAAGATACTGACATAAATTTATCAAATTTAATATGTGTATCCGGCCTGCATTAAGTAAGAAGATTTAGGAGTGAATCCTGGTAGGATCAAGGACTCGAACCCTCATATTTTGTTCTTCGAATGTGTTTGAGTTGGTAAGAAGAATACTTTTCGCTACACTTAAAAATTAAATCAGATGTATTTACGGAATGTCTACCATTTATATAGTAGGCTAAGAATTAATTCTTTATTATTCGTTCATCTGAATAAAATAACTTGTTCTCCATCTGTGAATGACTTTGTTTCTTCATTTGACTATAAATTCAAGAACTTTAAATAAGTTTGATAATAACCACAGAATGAAAAAGTAACTGTGCATTACAAACTGACCAAATTATAGTGTAAATTTACTGTATGGAAAGTATATCAGAATTTGTAAAAGGAATTAAAAACGTATGAGAGGGTAGTTAAAATAAATCTATATTAATCAACCTCTTCACAGAATGAATGACTCTAAATTTGACGTTTTTAAATTTTGAGAGTTGGGCTTAAAGCTCTTTTTTCAAGCGAACTTCAGAATAAGAAAAGACAGTTTTACTATGAAGTTTATGCATCTCAGTTTATATTCGTATTCAATAAAATTATTCATAAAGAGATGTTCAACGATTTAACATCTAACACATTTATTTCAGCATTACAAAATTTGATTGGAGCGAATAAAAGAAATTATTGGTCGAAAAGATAAAGTATCAATAATTATTATAAGCTGTACGACTTGTTTCTTAAGTGCTATTTTAGAATTAAAATGTTTAAAACATTTTATTTTTTAATGCTCATGAAATTCTAGCAATTATTTATTTTCGTAATAAATTAAATGGAAATCCATTCCCATATCCCCACTCCCCGAGATGGCGAGATAATTTTAGAAAACTCTGTTAGGCGGGAGTGGAATAATTCGATTATCCACTTCAAAGAACTATAGGCGTTAGTTATCTCACTTTAATATAATAGTAGTGATATGAGACAACTCTTCTCCCCCTCAACGGTCCTTGTGGATATGTCCTGGATGCTACTTGATTCAAACTATTCAATTTCCAAATATGCAACGCAATGTTTTTATATGAAATTGAAGTGTAGTGAAAAAGAGTAGAGGATGGATACGGAAAGGTAGAAGATTAGAGTAATAAATAACTTTACTGTAAGAAGAAGAATATTTGTGAAATGTGCGCGAAAGTATTATGACGTTTATAGATGATTTGCTAAGATAAGGACTCAACGCCGTCAAAGCAATGGAAGGAGGTGATCGCATCGTATTCCGGTAAGTGTATACTTTAATCGATTTGAGCTTTATCTAATTATATTACAGAAGACAAAAGGGGGTAGGAAGTAATTTATATAAAAACGTATCATTTACATTGGGATCGCATTCTTTCTTGATGATTGAAAGTTTTTATTTCATGCATGAAAACTTCAACACGTTTTTATTTTATTTTAAGACTTAATATCTCAAAATCAAGAAGTAAAAATTCGACATATATCAATAAAAACCTAATATTTTAATAAAGTTTTAAATGATTACTTAATAAAGATTTATAACTAAGAAATCATAGAAGTCAAGGAACACATCTGCAATTATTATATTACAATTCAAAAAAATATCTATAATAGAAAAGGTTAAGGAGCACCATCTGCCTATATTACGGAAGACAAAATGGGGAAAAAACCAATTTATATAAAAAATGTATCATTTGTTCGACATTCATGAGTTTCCCTTTTTACTTTATTACCTTCTCTTTTCAAATCGATTATATGGAGAAAATAGACTACTGTATTTTGGTCTAACACATCTTTCAGTTATTCCTTCATAATCTTACGTTTACAGTCTTGGCTACTTTTTTGGAATAATACTTAGGTCAAACAGTAAATGCTGATATAAGAGTTTAATGGAATGAAATAACAATTTTATCATTAAAATGAAATATTCTCAATCGTAAAAGAAAAATATAAAATGATTTTTAAATTTACCGGGTATGTTCATAGTTCTTATATATTATGTATTTTAAGAACACTTAGAAAGAATTTTACAGAATATGTACCTAAAGAAAATTATAAATATAGAAAGAAAAGAAACACATAAATATTTTTCTTTCTATATTTGGACAAAAGAGAACATGTAGTGGCTTCGAAAACTGAGAAACCACTTAATCTTTTTCTTAAAGACGTAAAATAATTTACTTAGAATACCTATTTCAGTTTATATAATAGATTAGTTACAAATGAAGTAATGTAGTAGGCTAAAAAACAAAAATGAGGAACGGATATTTTTATTTCCAAAATTTTATGTTGAAGTTATAAATTTCTGAGTCACAAAACTGAGTACACATCAAGGATGACTTAAGAAAGATTTTTTTTTTCTTAAAAAACAATAATTAATATTTAGTTGCTTATTCTTTGACATTCAGAACAGCTTCAATGAGATATTGCATTGATATGGTATTGCATTGAGTTCATAAATGTTTGAGTGTTGTTTCGCTAGATATTTTTGCCCATTCATCTTCAAATACTGTTAGAAAGTTTCCTTTTAATATGTTTTTGAAGACAGTTTCCCACCTGATTCCTAAGGTTTTCAATCAAAGTGAGATCTGAAGATATAGATCAAATAATAGGTCAATACAGGGTTAGTGGTATATAGACCCATCAAATAATCCTATTTTATACGGTGTTATCAAAAGTTTGAAAGATTTAACATTTTTTAGAAATGAAACAATTTTTTCGTGTATGAAAAGCAATCAAACGTTACTTTCTGAATTTATTTTTTTTTCCAAAAATTTTATCTACTGTTTTATTTTATGAGTTTGAAAATATTTCTTTAAAATAATCAAAATATCTTACATTTCAGGTGTCATTTTTCTTAATGCCTCTGATCAAGAGTCTGTCGAAAATTCTAAGTTGCAGTCAAATTATAACTCTCTTTAAATCCGATAGAAACAATCTCTCTTTTCTTAAAAGAATAAAAATAATATCCCCATTGTGATGTCACGATTAAGTAGTTGTTTGGTTTTGGTTCAAAAGATTGCATTGATTTAATATTATCTGCCACAAAGTGATGATAAAATATTAGAACTTCTGGATACATAATTGAATATTTATTCCGTTTCAAAAGTATTTCAAAGTTTTCAAACTGCCTTACTACAAAATTTAAAAGCAATTATTTTTAAATAATCATGAGGGGGGAAGAAAAAGTAATATAAATAGAATTAATGTTAAATTTACAAAATAAATACGCTTCTTATTTTAAGGAAAGTTTAAAATTCTTTCGCAATCAATTTAAAGAACGTTTAATAAGTTATTTTATTTATTAATTTTCTTCATTTTATGAAATGTTGCTTTTTAAAAATGAAATTTAAAATATCTTTATATATATATGAATATAACAAATGTTGAAAAATCAAGTAATAATATTCTGTTCATCAAGTACAAAAGATAAATGTAAACATATTTTAATAGAATGAAATAAAATCTAAAGGAAATGTAAGGTTTGAAGTGTGACTTCTATTATTCTAGGAAAAAAGTACAGAAGAGGAACAAAAACACTTGTGAGAAAGGAATGTGATACATCAGTCTGTGGAAAGTTAATCTTGGTAAATCTTTCAGAAATAATTTCAAGGAATGAAAATTAAAAATTTGTAGTTTAATCAAAGTATTGTAAATATTCAAAGCTTCAAGAAACTATTATCTTCCATTTTTCCACTTACGAAAATCTTCATGCGAAACCTTGACCATATATATATATATATATATATATATATATATATATATATATATAAAACTTCAGCGCACACTTGAAATCTAGCAGATAGTTTTAAACTATTTAAACGAATATCCTCACTTTCCAGGAATTTTTCGATCAACTGAGCTCTATGTGACCTCACGTTGTCATCCATTAAAGGGAAATCAGGACCGATTGTACCCCTGAAAAGACGGATATAGGACTCCAAGACCTCTTCCCTATACCTCTCAAAAGTCGCAGTGCCTCTTTCAAACACATGGTGGTGTGTGCGGCCATCCAAAATGATTCCAGCCCAGACCATCAAGCCTCCGCTGCCTTATTGGTCAATTTATCGGACATTGTAGGGCGAGTAGTGGATTCCTGTGCTCTCCATGTGAAAGTACGGCGAGAAACTCTGGTAAGGCTGAGCCGGGACTCATCAGTGAAGAGAACGGTCACCCATTGATTCATGCTGCAATCTGTATGATATTTGCATCATTTTAAGAGAACTCTCCTGTTCGTAGAACTGGGTGGGATGCAAACAACAGGTCTGACTGTAAGCAGCCCTCTCTGTTTTGAAACAGAATTTTTACATTTCGACCAATTCTTTTCTTGAAATTCTACAAAATATGAAAAATCTCTTGATTTTGAACACCAGTGTGTGTGTGTGTGTGT
>BMAW01044469.1:0-11618 GCA_019974015.1 Nephila pilipes
CTCCAGTTCAGGATGCATTCTGCTAAAAGTAACATCTTACAAACCTAATATAAGTTATTTGTCATCTAATCTGCAACAATAGAACTATTTTGTATTGAATAATCTCAACCATCACGAATCAATTGTAACTGTTACAAATAATTCTTATAAACAACAATTAATTTTTTTTCTCTGTCTATTATTGTTATTGGATTCTTTTATACTTTTTTAATCAGTTGTGAAAAGAATCTATTTTAAATTCTCATTTTCAAACTTTTGATTTATGAATAAGACATTATATATCATAAAAATTTAAGAATATAGGTTTTTTAATTTCCACACCAGACTACAATAATAACCATGTCTGAGTGTTTAAAAAATTAAAAAAAACAAACAAGGGTACAAAACGTTTATCATCAACATTTTAATTAAAGAGAAGAAGAAATTCATTTTATTCACAAGAGATCATTAATTATAAACACCAAAATTGTTTCTCACAAATGAATACGATTAACGGTTCCGAAGTTCAAAACACACGCGCAAAGGTTTGACGTTCTTTAACGTCAAGCTGGGAGTAAATAATACTTTATCCTTTGGATCCAAAGAGGTTACATGAAACTTCCTCAGAATGTTAGCCAGGACAACTTTCAATTCCATCATTGCAAATTTTTGACCTGAAATGGAACATTAATAAACGAAAAATAAAATCGTATGCAGTAATTTTATCTGGAGGTATTTTTTTGCTAATATACATTCCATTTCATAGGCTAGAAAATAAATTCCAAATCTATTTTAGATAAATTCTCACAGATTTGAACACTTTTTCATTCTGAAACTTTTAACCAGTTAGAATTGTGGCCCGTAGCTTTTACGGTCAACATTTTATGAGAGAATTGTGATTTGTGTGCATGTGTTGCGGATATTACATTTTCCACGATAATGTTTCTAATTAGAACGTATAATTTATTCTAGTTTACTTTTTGATTCATAGATTACACAACTATTCTGTTAAACAAGTAATCTGTAACATGTTTTCGTAAACAATCATGTCCAATGGCTGGACTGAATTCAGTGCCCTCTCTATGTCTTGGGGCATTACTCAAATTGGAGACTGTATTCTTCCAAACCTCGTGGGTTAGAAGATTGGAAAGGTCCTCCATGGCCTTTAATACATTTTTCAATAAAGTTTTTAATTGTACAGAGAGGCAAAGAGAAACATTTTTCTTAATGAAAGCACCTCTTTTAACCAGATAGTACGCTGTCTCGTTATCTGGGACCCCACAATGGGCAGGAATCCAATATAAGACAATAGTTTTACAAAAGAAGCCAGTTTCTCGAGGTGATGGCGACAGTCCAAAATGTCCTGCGTTAAGGTATGTTCATCAGATACAATGGCTTGCAACGCAGCCATTGTATGGTGGAAAACAACAGCTATTGTGAACATATCCAGGTGGTAATGTATCTGGGATAGGGTAGTGTGAATCTCAGCAATTTCTTCGTCAAATGCAGTACCTCTCCCCTCAGGGATAAAGACAGAAAATATTTTGGAGAAATTTAGCAACCTGCGTTGGCGACAATATCTAGGAGAGACACATCAGTAAGAATCCGAAGCCGCTAATGGTTTGCTTAGTAGGTGTGCAATATTTCAAACGCCGAGGCACTAAAAAAAGAAGAAAAAAAACTGTCAAAATTAATCCTGTTGGCTGTAATTTTGTTGTTTTTTGTGGTGAAACGAGGAGTTTGACTCAAAAATCAAGCCGAATGAAGTTTTCAACTGAAGGATTTCCTGAAAGTAGCCCATCAGAATCTTTAGATTTCTGGCCAAAACTTGGGGAATTTACCTCCAGTGAAAAACATCCAGGTACTCTAATGATCTTTTCCAAGAGGATAATGACCTTCTATTGAATAACAGTTCTAAGTGACCAATCACCAGTCAATCAAATCATGGCATCTATTGGAGTGGTCTTTAAAGCACCAGTAACAATACGTAGGGTATGATTTTCGTCCATTTCCAAGGGTTTGAGTACATTTTTCTCGGTCACAAAAAGTGGTTCACAGCAATAAATCAAAAGCGGCCAAATAAAGGCGAGGTAGGTTTGAAGAAGAGTTGTTCAGCCCCACCTTTTCCCGCCAATACGTATTAAGATACGTAACCTCTACGTGGCACTGTTGGTATTGTCCTACACATAGGGTTTACATGTCAGTTTGTGATCCAACGTTACTCCCAGATATTTAAAATTATCACATGTGGGGATTTGAGTGCCTTTGTACAGAAGTTGAAAATCCAAAGATTGATGCATAAGTGAAAATGTCAGGCAGTATGATTAATTTAAGTTTACCTCCATATGATTAGTATCACAATAATCCTCCAAAGCATTCAAAGCGGCAGATGGTTTAGCCTCTACACATATTCTAGAGTTTACATTTTTAGAAATTGTCCAGAAAACCAGATCATTGGCGTATAAGAAGCATTTGAGTCCTTGAGTATCCCTTATTTTCAGAATCAAATCATTAATATATGTATTAAAAAGGAAACAACTACAAACGGCTCCTTGTGAGAGTCCCGTTTTGGGTATTGAATATAACAGTTCATGAAAATTAATTAAAAAGGTAAACTTTGAAAGAAAATATTAGAATGTTATAAAAAATTACGAATTGAGGTTTAAAATCTCATTTTATGTAATTTATATTCTTAAATTTCTGTGTGAACCAAAAATGGATGATTCTGACATTAGTAGCTTTGCTGGTTTTGACAACAATTCAACAATTCATAAGAGTATTTGGAAAGACAACAGGGAAGCTCTTCAGACTTTTTGATGATGATGATTTAAAATACCGTAATGTGTACTTTTTATTTTAGCCTCTTTAAAGAGAAATATCTTATCCAGTTAAAAGAATAATTTATCTTTAGAAATTTAGAAAATGTGGAAATACATTCGAAATATATGACAATTTATAAAAAATATGTACTGTTCATATCAGCCCATATGAGAAATATATATATATATATGTGTGTGTGTGTGTGTGTGTATATTTCTATTTATGTTTATTTGCAAATAAAGAAAAGATAATCCATTGAATATTGCAATTATAATATTTAAATGCTGCGTTGATATTACGCAAAAATGGATCACACTTTCGAATGAACGGATTTTATGCACACCGTCCCTTGTTACAATATCCATTCATATGACTAACCCCAATGCGTACAGTAGAGTACAGGAGTTCCCGCAAATCCATATGACAGCAGAGGAAAAAGGATTTCTGATTTTAATTGTTCCAAAAGCACTAAATCAATAGTGCATGTCTTTAAACATGTTTTACTCTTTTCATAAAATATACACGTAATTTTTTTTAAATGTTATCATTACTACAATGATAGTTAAAAATTGTCAAAGAAAAATAAGTAATACACGTCACAAATGAATTCTCTCAAATTACCTATGCAGTTTCGTGGACCAGCAGAGAACGGGATATAGGCGTATGGATGTCTCCCTTCACTGTTTTCAGGGAAAAAACGTTCTGGAACGAATTTCTCCGGTTCTGGGAAATTATCTGGATCGTGATGTATCTCAGAAATCAAAATCAAACACGTACTTCCTGAAGGAACTTCGTGGCCACCTAAAAGGGCAATAGAAAAGATAATTTGTAATAAAAAACTAAAGTAGAACTTAACTTTTGCAATAATTTTGTAATGTAACAAGTTGAAAGATTACAAAATTATTGCAAAATTAAACTCAAACTTCTAAAGTTTAAAATTCAGAACAAAACTAAGTACTAACTTCAATTGTCAAATTCTGGCTCGTTTTTTGAGTTATTAATTCTTGTTTATAGCGCCAAAAATAATATTTTTAAATAAAATACATATATTAACTAAATTCTACATCAGGCAGAGCCATCTCTTGGAAAAAGTACTAAATTGCACAAACAAAACCTTTTACTGTGAGAAGCATGTTGAAATCAAATCAAAGAGTAGCAAGCCATTTAGTTGATTTTGCATTAAAGTTAGAAGTTTATAAGGAACTTTTGGTGTATCCTTTTTTATTTTATGGGCGCATTTAGGGAACAATAGTATAATAACAGTAACACCTACTTTACTTAACCATGATAATATTTAATAGATTTAAGTTACCCTCTTAAATTTTAATAGATATGAATTTCAAACTTGTATTTTTTACAACAAAGTTTACCAGACTTTCATCCAGTTTTTTTTAAAAAAGAAATAAGTAATCTATAAATTCTGGCCTACTGGCAGCATGAGGTCTGTATTAATTTTCAGCCTTCCTACATCAACTATTGTATCTGTATTTTTCGAAGATTCTACGTCACTTTTCATCGTAAGTTAATTTTATTTTAAATCAATTTAAAAATAATACATAATGTTTCAAGGATAGATTTTTAAGATTTTGAGAAACGTTAAAATCGCTAGATTTACAAACAATTCTTTTGCTTTCCCAGAAAGTTAGAAATCAACAACACACAAGGCATTGAGAATTCGTTAAAACCACCATTATTTATCCAATATATTTATGTGTACTATCTTTTCTAGTGAACATATTTGAATATATAAAATTATTCATGATGCATAATTTTATGTTATTTTGAGTCATCATTAAGTCACAAATTGAACGATCCTTGCACGAAAAAAGTCTGTGTGTCTTTGTGTAGAAGATATTGTATAAAACAAAGGATGAAAAAACTAATAACCTTTGAATTGCAGAATCGAAGCAAATTAACATTAGTTAAATTTATATTAATCAAAATTAATTAAATAAGTATAATTCAATTAAAACATTGACTGTGAATCTCCGTGAAAGCTTTGGCTGCATTCTAATTTAACGGATTTCTCGGAGATTGAAAAAAATATTTCGCTAAAACGCGCATTATATATATAAATTGATACTCTTTGTAATAACGCAACCCTACCACATAGAAATCGATTATACCCGAATTGCGATGCAACGGTTTCAAAGAAATATGGGCTTTTAGTACCATTTTTTTTCCGTAACAAAAACGTTGGCTAGAACAGGATTTTCCCAAAACTTTTTATTAATTGTACTCGAAAGTTCCATCCATTATTGAAATGAAAGAAAATAATGCACACAATTTTCATATAATTAAAAATATTTATTCTGCAATACATTTTTCATTGGTACTAAGATTGATTTATAAACATTCCAGATTGATGCCTGATGATTTGAAAAATGATCTTAATCGAGTCGTCAATTGCACATTCATTTCTGGTTGCATGGAATAAAACGAACTCTTCTTGAGCGGATGATAACTGAGTATGAAAAGGAATTACCTACGAAAACATCGTAAGGAAAAGAGCACATTGTGAGCCCGCACAACTTCCCTTTCCACCGGCAAGCCGAGTTAAGGCTAAATGAGAAAATACTGTGCATATGGCGGAAGGATTAAGAGCTAATACGTTACCAGCTTTTCAAACCTTATGCACATCTGAATTCCGAGAGATACTGTAAGCGAATTGATGATTTAAACAGAGAAAAAAGAATTTGGAGATGTTCAAAAAGTAGCACAACATACAGCATCATGTTTATATAAACCACATGCTTTGGTGACTCATCAGAAACTCGTAGAGCTAGACTGGAAAACTCTCCATCTCTAGTACTCAACAGACTTAACACTCTCCGACTATCTCTTGATTCTCTCCGTGCAAAGTTTATGAAGGGAAATAAATCACAAAACCGAAGCATATGTCAACAAAGCACTATTGTTGAAGCAGATGTCAATTAAGACTCAAAAAGCAAGGCATGTATCAAAAATGGAATTTACAAATCACCATTCAGCTAAAAAGTGTTTATACGTAACAACAAAAATTATATTGTAAAAGGAATGCTATTAAATGTTAAAAAAATGTATTATTTCTCTTTTCACTTCTCAAACGGTCGAACTCTCTGTTAGACCTGATATTAATTTATGAATATTTATTTTTCAATATTGCATTTAAGACTTACTTGAACATCTGTACTCATAATGTAACTTTTATCCCATTAGAACACATATATTGTTTGATTTTTTTCCCATATAACTCTAATTATATTTATTCATTTGACACTTTCGTCTACCGGTCATTTTGATAACATAAACATAATGTTAATCCTATGGGATTCCTATTACAATCTTTAAATTTTTATTATTTTAACAATTTGAATGCAAAAAAATAATGATCTTTTTTTTTTGCGTCGATTACATTTTCCTTCCTATATCTAAAAATATTTTTTAAAGATAGAAAAATACACAAACGAATAATGAAAATAGGTGTAAAAATACTTTTAGAAATTGGAGGGAAAATGTAATTCCCGCAAAGAAACTTTAATTATTTTTTGTTCTTTCAAGTGAACATTTTGAAATTCAAAAAGTCAAAATAGTTTAGATTTCAAGACGTTAGTGGAAATTCCATAGGATTAACATTCATTACCATCATAAACTTGGCCAGTAGATGGGAGCTATAACAAATACGACTAGCTGAGATCCGTCAGATTGTAAAAATCCATTTTATTTTTTGCAAGTGTTGTGGATATCCTCAAGCAGTACAGAAACCTCCCCCACACCCAATAAAAGAAACACGCCTATAACTAACCTAAAAGACACCGTGCTATGCGAATCCGTATTACACGAAATTAGAACTACGCCGAAGAAGTTATGTTCTAGTAATTCGAAACAGATAAAATCATATTCATAATAAATGTAATATTATAAATTTATAATATTACATTTATTCTAAATCAATTTTCATCATTAGTTAATACATTTATTTATATGTTTCACATAATGTTTTTTTTTTTTCGTCATTTTTGTTCAAGCAAGATGAAAGGTATTTTTCAAAAATTTCGGCAGAATTATAATTCAGGACCTCAAATGAACTTCCGAAAGTAAAAAACATAATTACCATACCTAAAAGAATTGTCCGAAAACAAAAATTTTTAAGACACAAACACAAAAGAAAACACAAAGTTTAAAAACGTATTTAACGCTTCACAATAAAAAAATTACACTTGAAAAATTGCTATATGAAACTCTGATAAGACATCCAAATACAAAACAAAACAGTTCGAATAAAGTAAACTAAATACCTAATTATCCTTATTTCGGTCCTTTTTGTGCGGGTTTTTTGGAACTTTGGGACTAATTTCGAAATTTGATTTTAACATCTTAAAACCTTTACTCGGGAGTTTATCTAATTCTAGTACCGATGTGGAAAATCGTTTTCGAGGTTCTTAAACCTCCCGGGGTCTTATTCTAGGTCTGTTTGAAAATTTCTCTAGTGAAACTAAATTTTGGATCTGTGCTTACCCAGCATTGATCTTTAAATCATTTGAATGGGGAAAAATACTCAAATATCGTTAATGCGAACAATGAAGAAAAATAGTTTGATAAAAAAAAAAGAAGAGTTTAAACATTTTAAGTGCAGTTTGAAAATTTTGACAGCTTAATAGCTTTTAGAATTCTAGTACACTATAAACGAGAAATCAAATGTATAGGAAGTTTTTTGTTGATCAGAAATTTGCATTATTAAATCGGAATTTTAAACACATTAAGCGAATTATTTAGAGGTGGAAACGAAGTTTACTCCATTTTTAATGTTTGAGAGTTCCTTTTATCATTTAATATCTTAATGGGGAGAAAGGATTTAAAGAAAGGCGGCTGGTGATGGCAGGACAGTTAATGAATCCAGTTCAGATGTCTAGTCTGGCATGCTAGAGTAGCTTTAGTTTCACTTCTCGATTGAGATGAAAGAGTCTGATTGGTAAATTTAGTGCCGCGTTGAATCGAAATCATATTATAGAAGTGTATTACCATACAAGAATTACCCGTATGTGAAAGCAAATTTAAAGAATTTCAAACTAATAAACCGAGTTTTTATATATATATATATATATATATATATATATATATATAAAATATGTTCTAAAATAATAACATGTTATATTGTGCATAGTGAAAAAGAAAAGTAGATTAGGGAAAAGGTAAAAATAGGGAATAGTTAACTCCCATGCTAAAAGGCTGCCTGTTGAGGGCGTTTTTTGTTAAGAGGTGAGTATGGGATGTCATACGATCCCCTTTAGAGCAGAATAGACTAATTCTTTTAGAGGAGCGGACATAAGCGAATTGATACTCGAGAAAGATGTAAATCGCGGGGTGATTGAGTGGTAATTGTTAATCTACACTGATCACCAAATCAGGATAGCGCAATAAACAATGTACTAGAAATAAGAGTGAATGAAGAACGATTACTTTTAGTGCTCGTGATCAAGAATCATCCACATTTAACACGTACGGTAAACCTGAGATCATTAATGGCTATGGGGTCACTGCTGTACTGGATACTTGATCTTCAAGTGTTTTTCTCAAAGAATCAATAGCACGAAATTTGGGATTTAACATTTTACCTTATAAAAAGGATCTCTATTCATTTTGTAATCTGTTGAACTCAAAGTTTAGGTATGATTACAGTAAATCTCCAAATCGAAGAAGCTTCAGCAACAATGTTTATGTTTTTATCGTCCAAACTCTACTCATCCAGTATATTTATTGGTCTGACGTCCATTTTTAGACTTACCACACATCGCTTACGTAAAGATCAGTGAAGAATTACGAATTGGATATGTGAAGGAATACCCATTTTTAAATTTAAATAGTGTTAAAGCGATGCCATGTATTGAATCAAAAGTAGCTGAAAACGCCCGAAGTGAACTTATCAAAGCTGAGGAAGAAAATAAGAAATAAATTGAAGAATAAGCTTAAGTACAAAAAGAAATGAAATAAAAGATTACCTGAAGTTGTAAGAATACAAGAATACTATAAATAACGATTTCAGTCTCTATAAAAAAAGTTTGATTCTAACCTGAAGAATAAAGAACAGAAATTATCTAGAATACAGAAATATAATGAAAAGTTAACGCAAGCCATACGGAAACAAGAAGCCATTAACAGAGAAAAAGAAGAAGCATAATTAGCACTAGTAATGGTACTGAATGACAAAAAATATGAGAATTTTAATCTGTTAAATCAAATTAAAATATAACGGAAAGAAACCTGTACCTTAAATGAAGAAAAAGTAGGAAAACTGAGAAAAGTAAAGGATAGCGAGAGAAAAAAAAAAGAATGATTTGAAGATACACATTGGGCGTTTTTCGAAAGAAAAAGCAAATGAAAAGAAAAAGCACAAAGAAAAATACAGAAAGGAAATAAAGGACGGAAAAGGAGGACAGCAACGATTTCAAAAAACATTCACATATTTAGGAGGACAAGAATTAACTGAAGTTCAGGAAGTCAAAGAGAAACTTTTAAATGATGATACAGGAGAAAATAAGCCCATTGAAGGAAAGAAGGAAGTAGAGTTCTTCCAATTAAACCCTTTAGTAAATCCTATACAGCTGTAAAAAGAGAGAGTTTTACGACAGATATTTAGGCGGACATAACGAGAGGTAAGCACATGCCACCTCCGAAGAAAAAAGTACAGTTTAAAAAGAAGGGAGTGATTCTATTGCAAGGGGAGAAAAGCGTAAAAGAAGACGCAAATATCAGTCCCATGAAAGATTCACCAAGAAACATGTTTTAGAGACCATGGGTCAACTCATCGCATTATGGAAAAGTTCGAACAGTGTAAAATTTCAAATTAAGTAATTAAAAAAAGACAACTCCCGAGGTGAAAGTTCCCCTCTCTGAAGACGGAAAAACGAAAAGAAACCCCATTTGAACCACTGGGATCTAACAGGACTTCACGAAAGAATGAGTGTTCATCCTCTCAGTAACCAGAATTCGGGACACTGCAAAGGATCGCAGCTGAAGAAGAAAAAAAAGCAGAAGGACAATAAACAAAACACCGCAAACACGTTCATTGACAGAGCGGCTGACCCTCACTGTGAGGGAGATTTTAAACTCCTTTCCCCTAAGTCTGTGTGAAAGCAAGAAACCAGGCCCTCCTTGCCGAAACCTACAGTGAAAGAAGTCCCTCATAGCAACAAACCACTAACGGTGCGGTTACAGTATGGAGTTAGAAATTAACATGTGGGAAAGGGAAGGTCCTTTTTACCACCCTACCAGGTTTCAGATCACTTCAAGAATGTTCGAAGGTGTGTAAATTACGGAGTACCTCTCCCCAGAGTGGGAGATACCTCCACATCAGAACTATTGAGAAGAGAGAAAATTAAGAAAGTTCCATAACAATTGAGAGAAAGGTAGAAGAGAACTATCAACAAAGTATATGCCCGCCGAATCGGGCATATAGAGCAAGGCCGGTTCCCCTCGGCCGCGAAGCGGTCCAGCGAGAGGTCCGGAGAGGCAACCTCTTTCTCCGCCGTACTTTCTCGAATGAACGAGGCCGGGGGAGGTGCAAAAGTGTGGAGAGAAGGGAGCGTTCTGATTCGTCGAGCGCTCAAGGAGGGGGAGAGTCCGTTAGCATAGCTGGGTTTTTTTCCCCTGAGAGAAGAAGGGAGAGAAAGGAAAGTCCTTCGATACCGTTGGAACAAAGTTAAAATACTATGGTCGGTGATATAGTGAGGGTCGGAAGGTTTAATAATATAAATGACCTAATTCGCGGGGAATGAAGTCGAAAAAGCAATTTGGAATAGGTAGGAAGAAAAGAATAATTAATGGATTTCCTTAGAATGGTTGAATTTTGAAGATCTTGGATTTAGAAAGATGGGTGTCTATCGGCAATTAAGGAGGCTAATAGACAGTAGAGAAAGAGTAAAATTTAATTAGGTTAAAATTTAGTTTAAAAGTTAAATAATTTTTTAAAATTTTAATGAATTAAGTATTTTAAAAATAAACAACATTGCTAGTGGGTATCCAAGGGACTCCACTAGTTTGCTGAACAGGATTAGTAATCCAGAAGAGGTATTGAGGTTGCAATGTGTGAGCTCTTTTAACGGATGGAAAGTTGTTGAACGTTTGTTCAAGTAGAGCTCTGGGGCGTTTGACGGCTGTCTTCCGCCCCGGGTTTATTTTGTTGTTTGGTTGGGACCTCAATAGCGCATTGGGATGGTTTGGCAAGTTTTTAAAAAAGTTTTTAGAGAGTTTTTTGATATAGACCATAATTGGTTCAATTTTAAGGTCCCTATAGATGACTTCATTCCGAACAAACCAGGGAGCGTTGACTATTTTCCTAATAAAGGAATTGGTGGCTATGTGCAATTTCTTAAGGTGAATCATGGCACTAGCTCCCCAGATTTGGGATGCATATGTCATGACCGGTCTTACAATAGCTTTGTAAAGCAAAACTTTGTGTCTGATCGCCAAGGTACTCTTTCGAGCAATGAGTTTGTCGACCTGGAAATGAGTCGCTCTGCCCTTATCACAGGCGTACTCAATTTGTTTTGAAAAGGTTAATTTTGAATCCAGAATGCACCCTAGGTATTTATAATGGTTTACCCAGGGCACTGGTTGATCGAATATTTTTAGTGTTGCCAGGTTTGGAGGTCTCGGTTTTTTGGAGAACAATATGGCTGCACTTTTGGATGCGTTAACTTTAATTTTCCAGTTCATGAGCCAGAGCTCTAGCTGGGAGATATGGTGTTGTAAGTAGGAGATGACGAAGGGCACGCTCCTATTTTGAGTCAGCACAGCAGTGTCGTCAGCAAACAAAGCTAATTTAGTATTGATAGTCTGGG
>BMAW01044469.1:26874-42404 GCA_019974015.1 Nephila pilipes
TTTTGTTTGTATTATATCAACCTATGTTCACACCAAATTTTATTAAAGTCTGTCCAGTAGTTCTGGAGATCGTAGATAAAATATGAAAATTCTCTTAATTTCTTACACCAGTGTATTTTGATAAGTAACTCAAATAAAATATTTTGCACTGTATGTTTATGGAGATTTTTTTATGAAGCCGTAAAATAGAAATACTATATAAAAGGAGAAAGAGTTTTTTTATATGTGCATAGTGGAATTCTTCCATATCTATGGAATTATTAAAGCTTTCAAGGAATATTTCTCAGCTTTTACAAACTCTGTCACATTAAAACAAATTATTCAATCATTTCTTAAAAATGCTTCATATTGATGTATTTTGCCTACATCTAGAAGAACATTTTTTGAGACTTTGGAGACGATGCATGGTTTAGTAAAAATTAAAAAACTTTTTACTTAAGCGAATCATATGCAATTAATATTTATAGTATGAAACTACAATTAAATAAGAACTTACAGACTGTGAAAAATACTGAAGAAAAATACTGAAATGACATGCAATGTAAAAAAAATGTACTTTGAAATCCTCAGAATCTTTCATCAGTGACCCTATAATAACACTGAATGCATCAACAAAATTACAACCATATCCCTTTCACTTACATTTCGTGAAGCCTCGAGTCTATTTAATGTAAAAGAGTTGGATATACATAAAATCACACAGTGTTAAAATCATTACACAGTGGATTAAATCATACTACCACTCCTTTCTTCTAATATTTTTTGGTGTTTATATATATGTGCATGTGTGTGAGTATGCGATGAAAATCTTTTCTTCTTTTTAACTTTCATTTTTTTTAAATATTCTTTCTCGTTTTAAAGCAAAAAAAAAAAAAATAATAATAATAATAATAATCTCTCAAAACATACTACAACTTTCACTCTACAATTTCTTAGAATCGCACATGTTGTGGCAATATCACGAACTCCTGTTAATTACTGAATGATCAAAATTTCGGGACAACTCGTTCTTCTCTCGTATAAAAGCGGTCACTAAACCTCAACCGCTTTCTCTCAATTTCATGCTCTCTCTCTTTTTGTCAAGTAACTTTTGCCTGCTAAGGCGCGCTTGTTTTATCAGCTTTACTTTTGTAAAGTCTTGCTTCTGTGGCTGATATTGCGGAAGTACAAAAACTTAAAGAAATTTTTAATTTGCTGAAAGTTTTATTGACCCTACTTTAACGAATACACCAAAAAATAAAGAATAAATTGATGTTGCACGATTATATCAACTTAGTTCGAAATGAGTTCATAATTCCATTTTTTCTCTCTCTCCTTCACGTACACATAGTGTGTGCGTAGCTATTGTAGATGGATGTGTTTTTGAAGTCGAACTAATACTAAATGTGTTGAACATGTACAAAATAAATAAAAAAAAAATTCATGATGAAGTGGGAAATATATCTATTGCAAATTAAATATAACGTAAAAATATACTGCATGTGTTTTCGGTACCAGATTAATATATTCAACGTTATAAGACCAATGAGAACCCTGAATCAACCCTTATTACGTTAAGAAGTCCAATAATGCATCTATTGGCTGATATATAGTTGCTATTTTCATCAATGTGCTAGTATAAATGGAGTGTTAAGTTCTTATACTAAAGTTGAAAATGATTAACTTAGAATGAATCTTCTATGTTACGTCATAGATGGATAAGTTCATAAAGGGTGCAAAACCATACTCATTAAGGTTCTTTCCTAAGTTTCTTAGAGTTTTCCGACTCAAAGGGAAAATTATTTTAGGATTTCATAGCTTAATTATTTTACACGAATCATTCATAAATAGAAAACTATACTATCGCAAACGATATTCGAACAAAGACTTTGTTTTTTTTTTTTATATTCATTTCCTAAGCAAATACCATCAAAATAAATTTATTTTTCTTTGTAAATTTTTGGAACTTAAATTTCGTGAAGTTTACATTTGATATACACTCTATAACAAGAAAAATAACGCACAAAAAGGACTTGTCCGATAGAGACAAAAATTGGCGGGTAGGAAAAGTATGTACTGAATAGGAAATTATTAAAAGTTCAGAAAAATTGAATGATTTATTTCAGAGTTACATAGTTACAAAGTAACGAGCTAAATAAGAGGTTGAACCACCTCTACCCTGGATGCAAGCTACCACACAACGTGGCATAGAGTAATAAAGCTGCCTGAGGATCTCCTGCAGTATTTCTTGCCACATTTACTCCAATTGTCGGGTTAGGTCATCAGCATTCGATGGTAGATGCAGTCGCCTTCCCTTCATATCCCAGACATGCTCTATTGGCGAGAGATCTAGCTAGCAAAGGAAGTGTTTCACAAGCTGTAAAACAGTTCATAGCAACAACTAAGCGTACATAGTAACAACAATTAACTAGCCCTAAGTAGTCTAACATTATTTTGCTCAAAAGTAAGGACAGGGTACTGCAAGAGGAACGGTAGGAAAACAGGTTTCAGAAAGTCGTAGACGTACCCCTGCACTGTAAGTGTGTCTCTAATGACGACCAAAGGGGTCCAGCTATTAAATGAAATCGCACCCCGGACCATAACTCCTAGTTGAGGACCTGTGTTGGGCGCAATAGTGAAAGCAGGATCGGCCCTCTGATCCGGACTCTTCCAGACACATCTTCGATAATCGTCAGGACACAGTTGGAAGCGGGAATCGTCGCTAAACACTATATGTCCCCAGTCAGCATCATTCTAACCTGATCAAACCAAGAAACACTGTAATCTGGCTCGACAGTGTGATAGCATCAGTTTCATGTCGCTTAACGGTCGGTACGAGCGTAGATTTTGCTCTATCAAACATCTGTGATTGATCATGGTGGACACTCGTGTGCGGATCGTACGTCTAATGTTTGATAACGATGAAACATGCGCTGTGACAGCTCATCTGAATCACTCTGTCCTCCTGATCTGTCGTGGCCGGAGGTCGACCGCTACCATCATGACACTGAAATCTGTCACTGACTACCAATTCTTGCCTGCATCTTTTAATCGCCGCAACGCTTCGAAACATACGATGAGCGATTCTCCGAATTGCCGATCCCTCCCCTCTCAATCCAATGATACACCCTCTTTCAAACTTTGTCAGTTGCTCATAATAAGCTCGAATCCTGATGCGAGGCATTTTATCAGTCTTTGAAAGGTATCCTAAATTACAATACATCAGATAATTTGACCATCTGATTGAGAAACGCTTTTTATATACACCTGCTGAGTAGGCAGTTCCGGTGCATTGTAACTCTAGGTATTCATTCATTGGACACCAAATTTTAATCATTTGCATGTATGAAACAAATGTCTTTGCATACGAAATTTCATTACAATCTGGCAATTCCTTTTTAGTGAGTCGTTCTTTTTTTCCTTTCCATAGAATGAATATATATATATATATATATATAGCTCTTTTTATGTTATAGAGTGTATAATCAATTAAAACACCTAACTGGACTTCCGTGCCTTGTATTTTCAATCATTTCAGCAGGGTGTAATCGAAGTTTGCATACCTGCAGGGATTGTCAGTTTATAATTTTTATCGAAACATTTGCATTACAGTATTCAATATATTTTAATTTCCCCCCTTTACCTTAATAGCACATTCAAGATATATCATCCTCGTTATATCTTCGCGTGTTATATCCCTGCTATTGTCATCTTCGAAAATTTGATCTAATTCTTCCTGGGCTTTCTGCTGAATTTTCGGATTCTGCCCCAGACAGTACAAAGTCCAGCTGAGTGACATAGCTGTAGTATCATGACCCTGAAAGGGGAACAGAAATATTTTTTTTAATTCAAAAACTTCAAGAACATGGAATATAAATTGCATTATAATAATAAAGCTTAATAAATTTTACTGCAAACATAAAGGTATCCACTTCTTCTCTGATGTCTTCCTCAGTGAAAGACGGGTCTTTGAAATGATACTCCAAGAGTAATTCCAAGAATGCTTTCTGTTTTCTACTGTGACTAGGATTCTCGTTTGGAAATAGCCCGACATCTGAATATTTACTACGGACTTCCATCTCCAGCTTCTTATTTTTTATTACCTGTGAAATATTTTTTAAGAAATGTACCTAAATAAGAAGTACTAACCATAATACAAACAAGGTAAGGAAGTCTTTAGAGGATAATTTAATATTAATTATTGTTCAATTAATATTGAATTTATATAATTTCTTGTAATATTTAATATCTATAAATGCATAACAGCCTCTTTTTCTATTTTTAATTCACAAATAATAAATTAATATTTAATTGAAAATTGTTATTTTGTTTAATGTGCATAAAAAAAGAATTACATATAAAAACTTTGGGTTGGCAAACATCTAATTTAAATTCCAGAAACACAAGAACGACATCTGAGAAATGTCGTTTCAATTTCCAAAGTATGTATGACATCTAAAGTGGATAGAGTAGAATTTAAGTTTCAAATTAAATTAATTTCGAAAAAGTTTATTATTAATATAAGTAATAGTAGCAGTAGTACTAGTACGAGTAGCACTTTACTGTCTTTGAAGAAACTGTAAATTAATTCAGCAATTCTTTTGACATTTTAACGTTGATTCGACCACCAACATCGCTTTTCTGTTATTCGTAAATAAAATTTTAACTTACCCGATATAGATTAAAAAAATGTTATTCTTTGGAATATAATTTTCATTAAAGCATTCTTTTTTATAAAATCATTTTCCCTATTTTAGTCTCGAAGCCTCGTATGTTAAATAACATTTTTAATGAAAGAGAGTTTATAGAAATAATGAATTCTTTAAATGATTTAATTATATATAAAACAATATCTATTATAGCATATAAACATTATTTACCACTAATGAGCTTTTTAAATCTATTCGTATTTCCCTCATCTTTTAATGTTTGGTGTTTAAATTGTTACTAAGTGAACAACAGAGAATTTTTCATACTTGAATCTGTTATCTGCGACTTTGTTTTGCTGTGAAGTAATTTCATTGATAAAAATGCTTGCTCACATCTATATGTCATTCCAAAGCGTGTTCCACGTGGTATTGTATTTCAAAAAATAAACACGTCAGAAGCATTTTAATTCAGAAAAAGTTAGTAATATTTTGTTTTTAAGAATGATAAAATTGATCAGTTCCATTTGTATGTTATTAGGCATCTGCGCGACGTTTTGTTGACTCAGTGAAAATGGGTTTGTAAAGGCAAGAATGCAGTTTTTCTTCTTTAACAAAATCATGTAGACGACTTTCAAATATATTCCTTGCAATATCTTGATTTTTTTTCAGTGTATTTGATCAAACTTCTAGTATTCGACACCTTTACAGTTGATAGCGAAGTTAAAATATATTCGGAATTATAGAAGGATCTGATTAAACATGTTTTCTATATTAACTCTGATCAAATGCTCTACAACTAAAGAGAGGAGGACGAATGTTTTCTGTATCAAAAATTATTATGTTGAAATAAAAAAAGAACATACATTTAGTTTTATATAAAAAAAAGTCCAGTTAATTAAAAGTACTCATAACAGTTTCTAGTTAACAGGTGAATTGGTACAAACCTTTCTAGAAAATGCATGTGCTCGACGAATGTTAGCCGTAAATCTTTTTCCGTAAGCAGTCCATTTAAAAATGAAATCTGGATATAACCAAGGACGTATGACTCGGTACATAAAGGAATCTGTTATTCTAATAAACATACACAATTTTATTTTATTATATGTGTAAAAAATACAGAAATAGATTTTTAAAAAGATATAAGGAATCGACAACAATTTTGACATTAGTATTTTTTTTTATTTAGTCTGAGATACAGTATTGCTTTCAAAAAGGCATGAAGCGTTAACGGATATTGATAACTTACGAAATTTCAAAGAATAAATTAACACTTTGAAGGGCTGTATTCAAAACCACTAAATTTTTAGCTGAAATTCATATTACATGAATTTATAATAATGTTAAGAAGCTGAAATATCAAGCGGTAAAAGTAATTTTTACTTTATTTCCTGATTTTTAAGACCCGGTATATATTATATACCATCGTCCGTTTTGGATATCGTATATGGACACTAGCTGTTTCGTATTCCTTCGGAAAAAAATAAATACTTTCATAAAAATTTACATTATTTTAATTAATTACAAAACTATTTTGATAAAAATTAGAACTTTATGACGAGGCATTTTTATTTCTAAGATTGATAATTTGTGCGAAAATTTGTCAATTAATATATGTATAGATTTTTATACAATCCGGGTGTTTATAAATAAAGTTACACTATTCAGCTGCCTGTAAAATCCATTCTGTTTACCGGACTTTGATGAAAGTTGGAATATATGCTACATGGACCATGAGAAAAAGGTTTCTGCATTAAAAAAATTACTTCAAATTTTGACTACTAGAAGGAAATGCGGTACCCAAAGAAGGACAAAAAATAAATGATTTAAAAATGTTATTAGCTTGAAATATATCCTTAATATTATAAGTTTTATTATGTTTGTCACTTCTTAACAAATTTCTATGTATTTTTTTATCTTAAATTAAAAAAAAGAAGTTAGAACTATCTTTCCAGCTTATTGGTACATTTTCTACCTTTCTCACTGCTGCAAAATTAAGGTGAAACTGAGTGTAACACTTTATGTCAAGTATTGTTAAGTCACATGTGAACGACAATGAAGTCTTAACTGTCTCCAGGAAATTTGCAGTCGGGATACATTCAGTCAACGAATTTTAATTTCGGAGAATTTACAGTACGAAAAACTGAATCTGATGATCAATACCCAAGAAATATATTTCCATACGTTTGTGCAGCCTCCATCTCTCTTGATATTTAAATATTTTCTGAGATTCTAGGACTAGTGTAAAACTCACGAGAAAAACATTAAAATATTATTTTATTCATATAAATATTATTACGAATAAACAACTTGCAAAAATAAACCTTGACTCGAGGAAATAACTAATCAGCTAAATAAAATTGGAGGAAATTATAAGTTGACACAAAATTGATTCACACACACACAAACGATTGTTAAACCCTGATTTAGACCTGATATATCCCAATTTAAATTACTGTCAACAACTACAATTTGCCACGAATTGCTTCTTTTTGTACCTTACGTCGAGAAAGAGGGAGTGCAGTGAAGGGATGAATAAAAAATTCTAAATGCAACGATAATTGTTAGTTTCGTTTTCTTAACATTTGTCTAAAGGGACTAATGACATTGTAATTGAAAATATTTGTAATTCTGGAAAAACTTTACTTACTCTAGAGTTGCTTTTCTTCATTTAGTCTTTTTGTTATTTGATTAGAGTTCACTAGAAGACACTAAAATCCACTAAATGATGTCATCTAGTGTTGTAATTTATAATAACTGGTGGTTTTCTCGAAATATCATTTGGAAAATTGACTATATATTTTGGACGAAATTGTTATTACTTATATTAATTTGAAGAAAATCTTATGATAAGACTGCTTCCGCTACTGTAACTTGTAAAAATAGATAAGAAAATGATGAACTGAGATTTTTTGCAAGAATAAAGATCGTAATCTAAAACAAAATAATGTTTATTCCAAATTAGCGAATGCATTTTTATTCCATTAGCGGAAAAGAAACTTTTATCATACAGCTTCAATGCACGTATTAAACCAATTCTTCGAGTTCACCTCAATTTTAAAGATTTCTTCTACTTCATATCCTTGATGATGTTGCGCCATTTCATGAAATCTGGTGTAAGTTTCTCTCCCCACTTAAGGCTAACATTCAATCAATCTATTGTAATATCTATTTTTTAAATGTTTCCTAGGATTTAAGAGTGTCTTCGTTGTTTATGTACCACTGTCGTGCAGTACATTCAAGAAAGAAATACACGTTGGCTAAGCATATCATGCCATCTTTTTTGTTGAAATTCCCTTCTAGATCAAACTCTTTTGGAGAGCCTTCTCCAGTCGATGGATTATTTGGCTGTTAATACTTAAAAATCACTGGAATGAGCTTTTTTCCTTCTGGTATTACTTAACCGGAGGTTTCAGCAAAGATTATCTCTATTATCCATTGTTGTAGAATGTTTAACAACGCCTCCAAAAACTCTTCCACGAAGATGCAAAGAATTACACTGTTATTGTATGCAATTAAGTTTATTATAAGAGCAGAGCAACATCACAGGATTAACAGCTTGACCATAAGTGATGAGAATCAGTCTTTATAGACAAAGAATATTCCAGAAACATCCAATTTGAATATTAAAGAAAGATCTATAATAATTCAGATGTTACACAATAAATAATTTTTTATCTTTAAATCTAATATTTGGAAGTAAATACTATGGCTAAGATCCACACCCCGGAAAAACGGAGTTACAGTACAAAGCTCTTCCAAATAATTCATGAAGATCGCTGGCATCCCTGCTTTATTTGGCAATACGAATGGACCAGACGACTGAGCCTATACTTAGCAAGACCTCTGAGGTGAACCTTATTCTTTCTTTAACCTGGTACCAGCAGATAATTAGGTAAAAGTGTAGGGTGCATTCCTTCCCAACGTCAGAACTGATATATGTTTTCTACAGGGTCGTCCATTTATGTAAGATTATCAGGATGTTCTGAAGACCTATTTAATTCCATTTAAATAAAACCTTGGAGGTGCAAACTGGAAATTCCAACAAAGATAACACTTGAAATCATATTAAAACTTGGTTATATTATCAGTATGGATAGACCAGTTATAAAGATGGATATCAACCTTGTGCAAAATCATTGACGAGCATTAGTACAAAATTTTTATGCCCAAGGACACCAAATGTTAATCTTGTTGGATTTCAGAAATATATACACTAGAGTTAGTTGTGGTTTAAACTTGATACCTGCAATTATTAGTTTACATTGTTCTTGAGCGGGTATTCAAATTAATTAGAATATATCAGTTTCAAAATTTAAACTATAAAGTATAAAACGTTTTAGTACCCACGTATATTTGATGCAATATATTTTTTGTTTCAAATTTTTCCACGAAAAATTTCTACTTTGGATTTCTATATTTATTGTTTTTCTTCTGCTTATTAACTTTTAATTAAGCTATTATTCCGAAAAAATTACCAGTCCATTTATTTATGATACGAGCGGCATTTAATAACAGCTTCGCGAATTGGTAAAATTTATTACGAATGTCAGAATTTAGAAATGTTTACATGAAATTTTGCTGCTAATCCATAATTGAAAAATGAATTTATTTTGATATTATTTAATAACTAGTTAAGCTAATTTCCCCGCATTATACTATAATTGGCTAGTTACAAAAATAAAACCCTTTTTGTTTTGCAAATATCTATAGTCATTTCATACGAATCGTTTTTTTTTAATTAATGAAAATTTTTATTTTCCTTCCTTTTAAATTTTATTGAAATGTGGTATAAGTTATTACGAGAGATGCATGTCGGGAATGTTAAGCATAGATTTAATTTTCAAAAATATAGAGAAAATGGTTATTTATCAGTTTTGTTCCACGATCAACTGGAGTTTTCAATAAATATTTTATTTAATAGCTTGATTAGTCTTTACATTTAATTAAAATTTCATTAAATAAGGGATAAAATACTTACTCGTGTACGGCTTTCATATATTCAATATTTTGGCCATCCTGAGCATTGACGGAAACTCCCATGGCAGTTTCTTCAAAACGACACATATAAATAATTCGAAATAAAAACCAACGTTTTTAAAAACAACGTTTTTATATGGTGGCAAAGTTTATTAAAAAAATTATTAAAATATTAGTTAAAACTGTTCGCAAATATATAAATATTGCATTGTTAGGCAAATAAGAACGGTTCCCAAAATTTCATAGCTCTAGCTTGATAGGAAGTTGGTTAAATTAACAATAGACAATTTGATGACACACTGATACACATACATACAGACACACACCAAGTGAAATACATAACAACGTTAAAACTAACTAAAATTAATTAATCCGGTAAATTAAATGGTTGGAATACAGTTTAGTCAAACCACTCTTGGAGAGAGGAATTATTTGGCGGTATTTTGCCAAATGTTGCTAAATTGGTCCGCGAAGCGGACTTAATATTCAGCCAAAAAAAAAAAAAAAAAAAAATTGCCAAGTTTGGCAATTATTTAAATTGCGCCAAGTGATTGGGCTAAACTGCATTATTTAAAAAAATATGAGTTAAAACTTGTCGCAAACGTCTAAATATTGCATTGTTAGGCGAGTACGAACGATTCCCAAAATTTAAAAGCTCTAGCTTGATGGGAAGTTGGTTAAATTAACGATCGAAAATTTGATGACACACACACACCAAGTGAAATTTAGAAAAACGTTGTAAATAAAATAAAACATTTGATTCAAAATCTTTCTCTTTAATGAAATTTTTTTACAAATAACACACTAGAAAATGAAAATTTAAGTAACACTTAATATCTAAAACAAGCCTTGTTAAGATTTTTATGCACGATTTTTTTAATTTATCTACAATGAAATTAATTATTATCTAAGCAATAGGAATTAAATTTAGCAAGATATCTAAAAATTGTCTTATTTTCAAAATGCATGAAATAAAAAACAATAGAATTTGTATGCTACATTTAGGAGAGGCGAATTAGAAATATCGCTTTTTGAAAGCATTTTTAAAGAGCTTTCTCTAATTGTCTTCGGAAGCAGTTCCTTCCAGTTTGAAGTTTTTAGATAAACCCACTCGAGTCTTTACAAACTTATTTTAATCTACATCCTATCTGACACTTAAAATGACTGACTCTGACACAAACTGCTTTAAAAACTACTTCAGGGAAATGCATAAAATAAAAGGATATTCTTAGATTTTCCAAGCTGGGGTTTTTGTTGGTTTAATTAACGTATAATCACATTCCTTATTTAAGACAGACAGCCTTTAGTTTAATAAGGAATTTACTATAGTTTTGAATAGAGCTCTTTGCGTTTTTCTAACAAATAATTTGAGAAAGCCATCAATATATGAACAATAAGTGTGTCTGCGAAATTTGCGATCCATAAAATTATATATGTCGCATATTTCCACGAATAAAATAACCTTCAGTTTAGACGAAATTCACCAAAATGTTATAGTTTTCGCATAAATCGTTCCCATATGAGGATCCCAAATTAGCAACTGCCTGTACATTTAATTTAGATTAGTGATGATCAACTGGAACAAATTTTATTTTCTTTCATTTGAAAGCACTGCCATCAAAAGCTCGTATCCAATCTCGAACTCACATGTATTTATAACTTCAGCTATATTGGATGAAAACAATATTCTCAAAATTCATAGCTCTTACCTTCAACAAGTATCATATGAGATTGGTAGATTGATTTTATCTCTTGAAAATCACATTGAATGATACTAAAACAGAGTCCATCTTCTTTTCTCGTAATAATAGAAAGATCAATACAAAAATTTTCATTCAAAACATTAAAATCCACTGGTTCGAGAACACCAAATATTTGGGTGTTACGTTGGATAAATCTCTCACTTTCAATCAACATATTAAATTAGCAGAAATTCCGATATAACGCACTTAAAGTTTTCCTTTAATTTCTCGGGAATCAAAAATGAGCAACAAGAATAAAATGCTTAACTACACTTCCAGACTAGTCTCCAATTATGCTTGTCCAATTTGGGAGCATGCAGCGACAAAACATATCGATTCTTCGGAAAGAGCACAAGATATGATGCCCCGCCAGTTATTAAATGCTCGTTGGTATGTGTCAAATAAAGACAACCGAATTTTCAATAAAGCCTCTACTCTTTAAGAAATTTTTGCAAATTTCTTGAAATCTTTTTTCTTGAAACCATCGATAATAGAGTCCTCCAAATAATTGAAAAATATATTTTAGATAGTTGTTTGAATAGACCAATAAATTCTTCATTTACCTTAAGCTATAGTTATTTCCCTTTATATACTACCATTATTTCTAATACAAATTCAAAATTTTGATTTATTCTCATTTTAACAACTATAATCGTTGTTCCCTTAGGGGATAACTCTCTCTACCCATAGTATGACTAGTTTTTGAGTCAACTATTCTCAAACGGTTTCGGAAAAGTGTTACTTTCTGATTTTTCTCCAGCGCCAGCAGCAGCTCCCTGACCGGCTAGTCATATAAATTTCTCTCTCCTACCACAAAACCCTTTTCAACCAATAACAATTATTTCCTGTTTTTCTATTAAAGTTTCAAATATTTTTTTACAACTTAGTATTTTTAACTTGTAAATCTTTACTAAATTTTATCATCTTTTTTTTTTTTTTTTCATGGGCATGAACAAGCCGAAGCAACTCATTATTAGCATATCGACTAAAGATTAAAGGTCGCTAATATTCATCCTACCAATGCGTTCCTCAAACACGTTTAATTGCTTCGGTAGCTTATTGATCACGGTGACGAACTCAATACCCATGTTGTTTTGTCGAGTCGTGTGTTCGATACCTGATGCAATTAAAGACTAGCAATCTAACAGGGAATGTAGTAAGTTATAATTGTCGAGGCTCTAAATCCTCTCAGTAACCTAGAGTGGAAGTTTGGAAAAGGTCCATTTCCGTTCTCGTCATATGCGACAGAGATTCAAAATTATTAGTTCCGTCGCTAGCCCTTGAGTTGTATTTAAATGCAACATAAATAACAGTTAATCAAATCAATCAATCAAACAAGGTTATTTTATTGCATCTGGTAGCGCTGTCTGTAGAAGAAAATGCCAAATCAAGAACTCGCATCTACCTCTAACAAATCCTTCAAAAGCGAAGGATTTCTAAAGCTGAGGATAGAACTGAGGACGATTTGTTAAGAAGAAATTTATGACGAAGAGGAAATAAACTCGCTAGTTACAGAAAGGGACTCATAGAGTTTCTCTACAAATAAAGCAAGGATGTACTCGTTCCTCCTTGCTATTTGCTTTAAATAAGGAATGTGACGATTATTCTGGATTTTAAATACATTGGAAAGTGATATTTTTAAAAAACTTTTAATGGTTTCAATTCATATAAATTTCTATTTAATTATTTTTTTGAATTCGTCCTATAAGTTGGTCTCGGATTTTGGAGAACGGTTTTTATCATTCAACTATCTTATCTGCAGAAATACATGGAAAGTTTATAGTAAATATTTCAAAGAATGATTTTTCTAAATAAGGTGGGGTTAAGTTAATGATAATACATGAATTATTGCATTTTTTTTTTCATTGATTGTAACACATAGTTTCAGATTTAATAACAAAAAGTTTCAGAATTTTTTTTATTTAGGCTTTTCAGAATTTAAGATGCGTAGATTCTTCCATTAAATGTTTTTTACACAAAGCGATATCTATAAAATATTCATTTAATATACTATGATCTAGGAATCATTAATTATCATTTGTGCAGAAATAAAAAAAATGATTAAATTAACTTTTACATTTATGAGTAATCAAAGCAGTATTAGTTTTTTCATACAGTGATACTTTGCAAATTTGATATTAATTCGCCACACAGCTGTTGTTGAATTTTTTGACAATATTCTCCTCATAATTCTATGGCAAATGCACTAATTTATTGTCTAATTTTTTAATATATTTTGCAAAAGTAATCAAAATTGCAAATACATTATTATGTCAAAAATCGTGCAAAAATTAGAGTCTTAAAGTTTAGAAAAGTAATCGTATTTCTGCTTCATTCGTTTATTTTACATACTCATTGAGTGAAGATTTGATACTGTTAGAATTCTTCATTGTCTCCAATAAATACTTAAGAAGCTCAAACTTATAACTTAGTGACAAAAAGAATACTATAATTGACTCTAAATATTTATTTTCTTTACCTTCATTTGTAATTGTTCTATATTTTATGAACTTCACCTGTAATTTTTTTCTTCACAATATTCAACCAAGGGCAATTTGCCTTAAATCAATAATTTGTTCATTGTACTCGGAATAATGTTAAAATTCCACCCCCAAAAAAGGAAACATCAAAAATGTAATTTAATTTTTACTTTAATGAAGTGTGGGATGGTAAAAAATAGACAGAAATACACTTAGAGTAAATTTTAATCTGCGAATGTAAGAATGGAACTTAATATTTCCGCTGAAGAATAAAAGAAGGAACTAAGCAAGTGATGCCGAAACTTTACTTCCATCACATAAAATTGTTAAGACATGCGAAAACAGATATATCATGCCCTAAATAGTCTCAAATTATTGATGATACTCTCATTAATTGAGTGCATGATGAGCTTTTGATTTTGATTTGAATTAATGTCGCACTTAGAAGCTACACGAAAGCTGACACGATAAAGGTACGACTGACTTCGTAATTTTGAACCCCGTCGAGGACAACACATGAGATGTCACCTCTATCTCCAAACTTCCACCCCACGTCAGAGGGGACTTAGAGCCTCGACAGATTTACCATCCATCAACCGTGATGAGCCCAGATTTACCGTGGGGGGTGTTCAGTGCACAATGTCGAAACCATGACTCGATGTAAACAACGCCGTTTGCAAGTTCTTCATCATGACCACTAGGCTTCTGCCGCCAATAGCTGTTTGTTATGAAGCTGTGCGTGGTTGCTTTTATAGAATGTCCCTCCTTACAGTCAACAGATATTTAAAAATGCTATACCATTTGTAACTGAAATGACAAATATTGTTGTTGTTTATCGTACGAAGTTGATAGCCGCTGTAGTGTTAATAGTCACGGGCGGCATTCTTTCTTAACAGCTGTACAATATGCATACAGTTTTCAAACTCCTGTTGAATGAATTAACTTCATTCACATTTGTTATGTGAAATAAGCCGTAAGACAATTTTATCGTCATTAAACACTCACCACAGATAATATCTAAAGCACACGCGGACATCAATGGCACAATGTCAACCCAAGGCTCTCGAGTAAGGACCAGCAATTTGGAAACAAGGACACTTGACTGTTCTTGAAATATAGGAAGAAATTCTTTCAGAATTGAAAAATGGAATGCCGGTGACAATAATTTTCTACGATTTCTCCACTTTGCTCCTGAACTAAAAAAAGTTATTAATAATGAATCGTTTGCTTATCTTGAGCTATATTTTACTTAGTCTTTTGGATTTCAGAAGAAAATTACATCTTTGCAGATATCTAAGGTTATTTAATTTAAATTTATAAAGTGTTAAACTATGGATTTTTTTTTTAAAAAAAAAAAAAACTTTCGAAGAGTTAAAATTAGAATGTGCAACGTATTTACTCGGGATAAATTAGATTATTTTAGTTTCCACAAATAGTGCATAAAATACGATAAGCAGTCGGTATTGAAACTAAATTAACAATAAAATTGAATAGTTAAGTAAAAGTCCTTCAAAACCAGTACTTTTCTACCGGAGGTACGATTCGAAATTTTATCTTTTCAAAAAAGCAACCGATTGGAAATAATATGTTAAACCTAACAAATTTATAACTATAAGAAAGTTAAACAAAACTAGCTGAATATCTTCATGGGTAATCCAGTAGAATTGTTTTTTACCTATCATCGGTCCACGAAATATTTTTTT
>BMAW01044471.1:0-17447 GCA_019974015.1 Nephila pilipes
CACACACACACACACACACACACACACACACACATATATATATATAGATAGATAGATAATGCGACCCGCCGGATTAAAATGTGTTTCTAAAACTGCCAGTAAATAATTTGGTTTGTACAAGTCTAATCTAATAGATCAAAACACTTCCGTTTTGCTTTTTTCATTTTGCTAATAGATGTACTATTTATGAGAATTTGAAAAACAGTATGCTAGAAAAAATTGAATTTTAAAATTATAAGCAATCGTGTGACATTATAGAGAAAAATAATTGTCTTGGCATTTTTTTCAAAATGTGATGTTTGAGAATTCTGTTACTCTTCCCGCAGAATCTAGTTAGTGTCTTTATAGCTTTGATATTTATAAGAATTTAAGATGAGGTTATTTTCTATACAGTTCATGTGTAATTTTCTTTCCAATAAGCCTTTATATATTTTTGGTAATGTATTTGTTTAAAAATTGTGGAAAATTTGAGTAATAAAATTTTAAATGTAACTACATTGAAATTATATTTATAATCGGTGTATTGAATATTAGTTTCATAAATGCTCTAGAAATCTTTTTAGTTATAAATGCAGCAGAGCTTATACAAGACGTACCTGATGTATCAAGATGTTTAAGACTAATAAATAAAAAGACAACTATTAGTTATTAATTGTTCATGTATAAGTATTTATGTTTAAAAATATGATTTTCTTGAAATAAATAGATGCAGAAGGGTACATACATCTCATTGTTAAAATATGACTTCCATTGTCTTTAATTTTGTGAATGAGGATTATTTAAACTTGACGTATGTAGAAAAAGTTTATTTTTTGTGGAAATTGTCTCGATTGATTGTTTTGTAGTATTGTTCATTGAAGCAACACGAGGAATTGCATAATTTGAAGCTCCGCTTAGTGACGAATGTCATACCTCTCAACTGGTTCCTTTCTTTTCACATTTAAACGGAAGAACTTTGAGCCTCGACAGATTTAAAATGAATCAGTCCAGCTACGTGGCGGATAATTAGTGTCCTTCATGGCTCGAACCCACGACATAACAGAAACAACGCCGACAGCGTGTTCACGATTACGACTACTAGACTACAGCAGCCCCCTCGAAGTCATCTTAGTTGCCCTTCAGTCGTTCAGTTTTTGAGTCATATCTAAAACAATAAATACTTTAGATATGACTCAAAGATCAAGACGTTAGCTACAAAATAATTTTATATTTCCAAGTGATAATACAAAATAACATTAGAAATAAACATGAAAACCGAACTGAAGAATTAAAAAATGCAGAGACAGCACTCAGAATCTTATAATACCGGAAGTTGCACATTTATATTCGGTTACTTCCCTTTGCTTGGAGCTGCCGCCGAAACTATCATGGCATTTATAAATAGAGCAATCAGAACGAGCGAGTTTCTATTTTGAGCAGACAATGAATGTTTCAGCAGACTTATAGTTCTCTCCATAATGGAAACCTGTGCTGGAGATATTAACTTTCCAGAGAATACACTTAGTCTCATTCAGCACTGCGATATGATGCAGTCATTTTTCTTCTAAAGATCACTTCCTATTTCTTGCCTTTCGCCATGCTCCTCGTTAGTTTTATTACAAATAAATCGATTGTATTAACTCATACTAAAAAATTGGAGAAGAAATATGAAGGATGTATATATGTACAATAATTTAGTAATACTTTTGAACATGTGCATCTATTATGCATGATTCACAATACTTACATGTTTGTAGTTAGCATAGATACACAATATGTCAAACGCACACATTTGAATGTGCTTAACACATTGACTGCCAGTCATTAGAGATTAGAGTGCTAGTTATTGCTCTGACATGGAAATAGATGGTACCCAGACGCCAACATACTATAGGAAATATTATTTAAAAGTAGTAATAAATGATAATTATGTGACACCTAAGTATTATTTATGCCTTTCTTAAAAGATTTTTTTCAATACGTGCCAGCTCGTTATTGGCACTGCATGTCAATTTTTTTTCCAAATGCCACATTACGCGCTGGCACGTGACATGTAAAAAGCAAATCAAAATTTTAAAAATATAAGTAATAGTACGCATGGTTTTTTTTAATATGAATCTGTATTACAAACAAATATACATTTAACAAATGAATTTATTATAGGAAAATTATAATGACATTGTTACAAAAGATACATTTTCGGATGTCATTTGGGTATTATTATCTTTGTACAAGCGAACAATAACCGGGATCCTTTTCAAAATTTGCAGACAAATGTTATATCATTACGTTCTACTTGGAAATAGAAACTTTAGCAATGATTTCTTATAATCTTTCCGGTTTTTTCTTTCTTCTCGCGTCCTCAACTCATGTTCAGATTCAGATGGATCACACAGAGAAGCACGAAGAACAAATGTCAATTTCACTGAATTTCGTATTACGGTTAAACGACGGTCATAAAAGGATGAATTTCCATTGGAATACTTATTACAAATAAAGTGGGAATTGGTCACTAATACTTTCAAAATAGGCGCAAATATTTTCTGAATTTCCATTGGAATACTTATTATAAAGTGGGAATAGGTCCTTATTATATTTTCAAAATATGTAGAAATAATTTCATTGGCCCCATTTCTGTTTTTCTTCACAAGGATAATAAGCAAGCATCTGATCTTGCTTATTAATACCTGCTATAAATTTATTAAACTGAAATACAGGTAGTGAATTTGATTTATTTTCTCCTCTTTGATTTGTTTTTTCCATCATTTCACTTTTATATTCATTGGATATATACAGATATACATATACATTCACATACACACTTATCCTCCCACTTAACTTTTATAGCATCATTAGCATACTTTACTACAATTCGTTCCTTCTTCATTTTTTTCGCTATCCTCTTTCGGAAATGTCTTCCTGTTTTTTTCTGATTGCCCAGTTCACTGAATTTTTCTATCATCAAGACATTTTGCCACTTCATAGCTGTTATTGTAATTGTCCATAAATACACTATTCCCTACATCTAAAATTCCCTCAAATACTTTTTGACGATTTAACGACTTTTTGTGCATGTCCTTTTTCACCATAACCATCCTGTAAACCTGCATATACTATAAATTTGAGATTCTTGCCATTGTAGTCAAATACAACTTGTTACCTTATTTATGACGTTTATTTGGTATATACTGTCTAAATATACCACCGTCAGACTATATATTTAGTATATACCATGTTTGGTATATACTGAATATACTGTAGATATATTTTATCCCCGCCACAAAACTATCGATTCATTTAAACTATTAACAGTATATTTCAGATTCTTGCACATTGAACAAATTCACCATATTTCTGATTTTATGCAGTATATCCTTTCGAGAATCTGTACTTTGCTCTGGGAATTTTGTATATTGTAGTGCCCTCAGAAATAACAAAAGTGATACCTATTTATGTTTTCTGAGAATGCATGTAAACCGATCAGAGTAAATCTGTTGCCCAATAATATTGTATGTGATTCATTCAAGTAGTTCTCATACATGTGAGATCAATTCCACAAATACTAAGAGACCTTTAGTGGTGTTTTTCCAGGCATTGATACGAGAATAATTTTTTTCTGGATGAAAAAAAGTGCTTTCTGAGAATAATCATTAATTTCAGCAACTATTTCCTTCACGATACCGTCGGTGAAAATAATATCCAAAGAAATCTAAAGAATTATTACCTGAATCAGGTTGGAGCAAACACTCGGATTTTATGAACGGAAATTGTTTCATTGATGTTGAATCGTTTTCTACCATAGCTGAATCATCCTGCTGACATGTTGCCTTTTGCAAGATTCGTTCTTCTTCTTCATCATCAGATTCTAAAATACCATGAGTATCAGTGGGAGGAGCGAAATCCTCATCACCGTTTCTTCCATAGCTAATATCACTTGGGACTTATCGCCAGTAAAATTTATTATTTAGAACTTTTCTTTTTTTTCAAGTGTGAATGCCCTGCACTATCACTTGTATATCTCAAAACACAAGATTATTTTTTCAATAAAAAATAAAATATTAATTTTGAAACCACGATTATTTATAGCTAGTTTCTAATCATCACTCTATACAAATATTAGCATAAATACTCTGCATGAAATTCCAAATGAACTGGAGAACGAAATATTGAAGGAAGATTTTACCGTGCCAGCGCGTAACTGGCTACTGAGACATCACTCGCCAGCACATGATTAACAGTCAATGTGGTGCTTAATTTGCAAATTATGTTTGACGGCAGCGCTGATAACTTTATTCGGTTTGACCATATGGGCTCACTTGTTTTCCTGCATCAAATTCATTAGTAATGAAACAATGCCTTTGCTATCTATTTGGTGACAGCGGGGTTCATTCGAGCCATGGGTTCGAATCCTGTTGCCACTAATGACTCATTATATAAGGCGTTAAGGTTCAAGTACGACTTTAGTAAGCAATAAATCAGTCGAGAGGATTTAGAGGGCTGAGTAAAAAAGTTATTTATGAATGCTCTTTACTCATAGACATTATTTTGCAAGCGAACTAATAAAAATTATAATTGTTCGTTAAAAATGAAGCCTTACAATTTAAAATTAAATTAAGAAAAACAATTTTTAAATATAAAATAATATATAATGTTTAAAAGTTTAAGGTGTTTAACTATAGCACCTAGATGATTACTTATAAGTTAAATTGGGTAGGTACTTAGTTATGCATGAGTTAATATTACTTACATAAAAAGGCATTAAAGCCTCACTCTTTGAAACATTAATTTACATTAAAAATAATTTATATACCAAATAGTCTTAATCTTTAAATAAATTTTGGATTTTAAATTTCTTTCTTTATATTTATTTAATTCTTTTCAGTACGAAAATTTATGATTAATAAGAAATTATGTGAGTTATACGTGTGTAGATGGAATTGTAATTAAATCCAAAAGGAGGAAAGCCAATATATTGTCAATAAATTGCCAATAGTTAAATCGAGAGGAAAAACGGGCCGCAGAAGCAGTTTAAACTTAACTTTATTTTAGAAACAAAGATGAACTAGAGCACTCAGTGTGCTGCCGCTCGGCGTGAATGTAAGAGATAGAATGAGTCAAAAGATATAGAGGGCACTACGCCACATCGAAATAAGGAGGGGCAGTGGCCTCCTCTCGTGTGTACAAAATTTCTGTTTAATTGAACTTTTTTAAGTACAAGTCCCAGACCTCCAGATCGTCCAAGTCCATTACTGCTTGAGAATACCATAGTATTATATTCTCATCGGAGCTATATGTGTGTGCAAAATTTCAGTTCGATCGGATGACAGAAAGTGGGTTAAAATTCGAATACAAAATTCAATCCCCCATCCCTTCACCTAAGTCCATCACTATTCGAGCAAACCACAGTATTGTATTTCCATCGAAGTTGTGTTTGTGTATACAAAAATTCAGCTCGGTCGAATGATAGTAAGTGGGTTAAGATTCGAGTACAAATTTTGAACTGAAATGGCATGTACATATGAACATAGCAAGTTAAATAATAGCATGTAAAATGTGTTTGAATCGCGAGTTCCTTATTAAGAACAATTTAGAATTATTTCGTTTAACACTGTTCCATTTAATAATTTGCCTTTTTGGGAACTGATTCTGATCGCTGAGCGAAGTCTTACTGTACAGCAAGCCAATATTAATTTCTCTCATTCGCGATTTGAAGGATATCGGATACAGAGTTTCTCCAGTTATGCAGCAGAAAAATGGAATTATGAAACGTCTCTTTTTTTCAGTATTATTCTCTTCGTATTCGTGAATGATGAATGTCTCTTGCTTTCAGCTGGAAGTTTACCAAAACCCAATGGTGATATTACCTACTTGAGAATCTCATATAAAATCCTTTAAGGCGTAAGCGAAATGGAAAGCCATGAAAAGGAGGTAGCTTCGAGAGAAAAAGTTGAGAAAAGGGAAATCTCTATTTCATGTAAGACATATATAATGTTTGATATAGAAGATGCAATAACATTACAAAATGCGGAGAACGAAATACAGATTCAACAGGTGATGTAGTCGAAATCTATTGTGAATAGCTATTGCTTGAAATATTGAATTTTTATATGCACATTTTGGCAGGGTATTTCAGCTCCTCTTATTGATTTATATAAGTATTAAATTCATGTAATTATTAAATTTATCTAATTTTATAAATTTTTGTGAAATGCTTGCTCCATTCTTAAAATGAAATACTATGTACATCCTTATATCCTTATCAAAATCATATTCAATTTAATCTAGATCTTATGAGTTTAGCTGGTGGTCTATAATATTTAATAAAATCACAAAATCAAAAATTAAAGCAA
Source organism: Nephila pilipes (assembly GCA_019974015.1). Taxonomy (NCBI): domain Eukaryota; kingdom Metazoa; phylum Arthropoda; class Arachnida; order Araneae; family Nephilidae; genus Nephila; species Nephila pilipes. The sequence goes on from BMAW01044471.1 coordinate 6,330, forward strand.
TCACAAAAAGTATATTTAAAATTTATTTCTACGTCAATTCAAATAATAGCATAGCTTACAAAGTCAGCATTTGTATTTTTATTTGAAACACGGGGATTATTGTTTATTTTCGAAAGGAATATTCTTTTTGTTTTATAGACATATTTCTTGTGAATTAAATAATAGTTTAAAAGAAATTTTTTTATGATTAAATCTTTTATTTTACAAGAATTTGTATTCCCACATTTAATATAATTTTATTCTATCTCTTTGATTATTTGATGAATACATTTTTCAGTAAAAATAAGGGATAAAATATTTTTACAGTGTAAAATAATATTTAAATATTTTATTAAAATTTTAAATTTTTTAATTTTAAATATTTTTAATTTTAAATATTTTACTTCAAATATTTATGCATTTTTTTAAAAATATTTTTATTTGTAAACTTATCGTTAAGCTAATCCAAATGATTGTAACGAAATTAAAATGGCAAATATGTTATTATGATCGAGAAAGTTTTTTTGGTAATTCCATTTCAAAAAAGTTCATTCATGTTATTGTTTTTTTCTTGCTCTAAAATTTTATTTAGACTGGGTTGGTTGAATTATTTTGCTTAGTTAAGAGAACATCGTCTTTCAAAAATGAACAAAATATCGGAAAAATTTTTATTATCTCATTTTAATTATACATTTCTAACAATACAATGACTCTCAAAAGTGTTCACTTGCAATTTTTCATAAACTACTACTCTATCGACAAATAAAAATTAATATTTCATAATGTATTTTTTTATTATATCTGTAATTTGTTCTTAACAAAACTATAATAAAACAATTTTAAGATACAGTATTGTTTTTATTTTGAAAAATCAATAATTGTGTGCGAAGGATAATAAAAAATGCCTCACATAAGGACTTCGTACATTTGAAAAAATTCTCTGCATATTAGTAAGTACGGAAATATTTCCTTAATTTTTAGTATTTAGTTGGGATTCTTTTCACATCCACAACAGTGTTAAATATTTGTTGGGCATAAATTACATTTTTTTTCCTTGTAATTTCTACATTAATGTTTTCCATTCTTTGGTGATCTATATTATTATTTCGTACATTAAGATACGTTTCTCTTTAAGATTTTCATCCCAATAAAGAGTATGATTCTTAATGCCATCAATAAATACCACATCGCCTATTCCTGATACTGCCACTCTTCCCCGCACAAAGACATCTCTAACTTATTGTTTATTGTTCTAAGCTCTTGTGGGATTAAGTTAGCACTCATTTTTTTTCCTGTATACAATTATATGTCAATCGAAACCAAACATTGATTTCATATTTAAATAAGATATTATTCCAATACGGTTCAGGGTTAAGTATCATTAATTTGTGAAGGAAAGTTTGAACTTTCTTTAAAAAAAAAAGTAAAGTATGACGGTAGAGGTTTACGTATGTGGAGGAGCACGTCAGCATCAGAAATCGGTAATTTGGTATTTATTGAAGAAATAATATATCATGTTCTTTGTTTAAAGATTTTAAAAGAAAATTTTAAATTTTCAACCCAAAACTTGAGTATTGATATCAACTTTTTTTTAAAAAAAAATTATTTTTTGTGAGTGTCACGACCCTAAGAGCACGTCTCTTAACGTTCAACTCTAATATCTCTTAAATTGTCCTCAAGTTTAGAAAGCATCGTGTCAATCGCTCGATTTAAGCCAAATAGAATATATTGGGAGAAAACTGGAGGTTATAATAAGAAGAAGCGACATTATAAAACGAAACGCGAACTAAAAACATTCATCACCGAAGAATGGGGAAACATCGAAGCAGAAAATTATTAAGAATTAGGGGCATCTCTGCCCATACATATCAAAAAAATTTTGGACACAAAAGGATATCCTACAATACCAATATGTAGAAATTTTTTTAAAAATTTATGAAGATTTTTGTCTCATAATTTGTTTTCTTTTTTGATACCAAGTTTTCAGAATATAAGTTATACTACTTTGGATCTTTTATGTAGTATAATCTTCCTTAATGTAGTTTAAATCTTTTATGTAGAATCTTTATGTTTTTAAATAGTTTATCTTTTCTCTCTTTTTATCTTTTATGTAGTTTAGTTAAGAAAAAATTATAGATATAACAAAAAAATACTATTTTCTGAAATGTTTGAAATATTTGATTTGTGTGTTGATGGAGCAGTTTATTAAAATTTGCAAGTGTACGAATAGTTTTGGAAACCAGTGTGTGTACAAGGTTACATAGTTGTAATTACATTGTTTAAATTTTTCAAACAGAGCATTAAATCACTTTAATTGTCCATTAAAACCTTACGCCTCTTAGTCTGAGGCTTGTTACTTTTGAAGACGGTCATGTATTTGAAATGTTAAAGCGTTTCTCATAATTAAATATAAGCCTTTGAATTTTTTCGGTAGTTTTGATACTATGTTTGATAATTTTGCACATGTAATGAGAAGTTTGATAGTTATTTATCTATTAAAAAATTATTTAACTCAGATATGTCTTTTTTAACTCTTTTTCGTAATATCAAATAGAAAAAAAAAATGTAGAATTGAGAGAAGAACTAAGGTTGCAGAATTATGAGACATACATTTGAGAAATAGAAAAAAAAAAATAATTGCTTGAAAATATAAATTTTATGGAAGTAATAAGAATTTTTAAATACTGAAATATTTTGTATCAATAAACATTTTTTTAACTAATTGTTTGTTTGAAAAATGAACTTTTTTTTCTTTCAGAATTGCATATGTTACGTGTTATAAAATAAGGAGTGTATAAGCGCTTTCTCATAAATAACTAAATTAAAAAAATTGCTCACAAGGACCGTCTCCCCCCCCAGTGTCAAAATGCGATAACAAATAAATATTATTAAAACTCACAGAATTTAAAAATAGAGTACATGGCTACTCACATTATTTACAATTAACATATTATTTATTACTCTTTTCACTTACTTATTCCTAATCAGATATTCTTTCTAAGCTCTTAAAAATATAGTTTTGATTTTCCATTTCAACATTCTGCTGATAAAAAGCTTTGAGAGGCCGCGGTCATGTGGCTATTGAAGGTTTTCTTAAAAAATATTTTTCTTTTGTGAATAAAATGTAAGTCCAAGAAGTTAAAGCTTTTTTTTTAATTCAAATCTCTCTCTCGTTATTCTTTATTACTAATAAATTAATAAATAAGTGAAAAAAGTTTAAAAAATTACAAGTAATAAGCGAATGAGTGTACTTTCTTCTTTACAAACTTGTTATTGTTTAATTTTTAGAATTTCATAATCACTATTGTTTCAATTACGCATTATAAATATCATAATTAATTGTTAATAGTGATCATAAATAACTAATTTATGCACAATTATTGTTTATTAAACTAGAGGAATTTCGTTAGTAAGAAATATAGATGAAATAAAAGGATTTTAGGTTTATAACTCCACATGAAGTGAAAGTAAGATTTAATTATTTATATCAACATGATACCTACTTTATTTAGTAATTAAAAAAATGTTTTAAGGACGTCGAGGAAAAGACATAATGGAAGCTCATAAACTTGCTCATAGTTTTCAAGGATTTAGTGCTAAACAAATGCTTTATGTGGCATGGGAAGAATAATTAAAAAAGCAAAAATAAAAGTAACTATACAAGCAGGTATCGTTAAGGCTTCATTATTATTAAGAAATAACCAAGATATCTGGATAAAATTTATTCTACTAATTAAGTAATCTTTATGTACATAATGCGGTAATTTACAGCAATTAATGTTTATTTGCTTTGTTTCAAGAAGGCGTCGACTGAAGTAACCCATAGTATTGATAAGATGGATTTCTATCTTCTAAGTTCTACAATGACAGCCTCAGAAAGCTATAAAAATCCTGGTAGAAATGTTCAACTATGGAGAGTGACTGTATAAAGTTTTAAGAATGGTAAATAAAATTAAATTTCTATCTCGAGTAATTTTAGTAATAATTAAAAGTATACGATAGCCAGGGATAATAATTAACACTTTGCGATACTTAGGGTTACTCCAATCTATCTGTATGAAGTCAAACAAATGTTCATTAATAGCTGTAATTTACATTATTAAAAATCAGTTTAATAATGTAAATTATTAAACTGATTTTTAATAATGTAAATTATATTTTAACTGGATAATTATATTTTATCCAGATATCTCAGATGTTACTTAGTAATATTTAATACCGTACTTTTCCCCCTCATTGTTCACTACAATATATATTTATCAAATGTTTTAGGCCTCATAACAAACCAAAAAGGAAGCCAAACACTGAAGGAACACTGTGAACGTCTCGATACAAACATAGTGACTTGAGAGGTAACGAATAAAATCGACTGTTCATCGACTAAACTATTTATTTAGTTGTGACAAATATGCATACAATCGAAAATCATCATACAGATTTCAGTCATCCGTGGGCGTCCAAAAGAAAAAGGAGTAATTTTCAAAGTTTTGTAAATTTCTTAAATTTGTTACAAAAAAAATTAATTTATTATTGCATTTAAACAATAAAAACAAAATATCAATATATTAGTTTCAGTAATTTTTAGAGTCTTTACAGAAAGAAATGTTAAAAAAAAGCTTAAAGTAATCAAGACTCTTTCAACGACAAAATATGAGCTGATTTTATATGCCACGTTTAAAACCTCACTTATATAAATTAAAGAAAACAGCAAAAAATATATTTAAATTTTGAGTCACATAAATACTTTTATATTTGTTTATGCAAAGAAACTGAAAATTTGCCAAGAACTTATAACATTCTACACTCTACATAAAGTTATAATTTCGAAAATTTAATTTAATAAAACTTTAGAAATTTAAATTTTATATCTCAAATTTTCTCGTATTTTTGATACAAATATTGTGCCGTACCCAAAATTTGTGTGGGTGCATTCGAAAACAAAAATTTTCGCTACATACACCTATATTCATAATGTGAAAAGTATTAGAACTACGAATAGAATTTCAGAAAAGTGTACCAGAATCGTAAAATACTACATTTTGAGATAAACGCAAATACACATACTTTTTGTATAGCTTGGCTCATTCACTTACATTTCTAAAATTCATTATTTGAAAGTTCTATTTATTAAAAATTCTTAATTAATGCTTATACGCATTCTGTGAAGTTAATACTTCCTTTGTGTAAACAGTAAAATTAAAGAATACACATTTTGAGGAATTTCAGCATCTTAGTTACCATAATTATTGTATTTCAAATATATTCTCATTCTCCCTGTTCCGTGTCTTGCTTTGTTGTGTCTGTTTTCTAGTACATTTCAGAAAATGTATTGAAGAATGAAGTGATGGAAAGAAGTCCATGTAGCAAGTTTTTTTTTTATTACAAATCATTTTTATTCTAAGAATGAACCTTTCAGATTCAAACCGTATTAAATTTCTCAGTTTTGTCTTTTTTTTTTTTTGTTCACATCACTCTTCAATAATAATTTTAATTCTAATATTGTGTAATTTATGAATAAGCTGTACAGTTCTAAAACAAATGTAGCTAAATCTCTTAAAATTGGAATTTTTAGAAATTTTTTAAAAAATTATAAAATTTTAGCTTTCGATTAAATGCAGCGGTGAGAAATATAATTCAAAATAATTAAATACTATTTAAAGAAACTACAACATTTTCTCTATAATCCGGTATTTTGCCTTTCTCATTCTGTTAGCAATTCGGCGTTTTTACAAGGAGAAAAAATTATTACTTAGATAATTATTTCATGCTTCTTCTATTTCAATTGAGTATTGTAGACTATTTGAACAAAATAAAACATTTTTTTTGTTATTTTAATTATTTTGTGTGATTGATACTTTATTTCCATGTACTGTATTAAACTTTTTTCAATAATATATGGCTTTTGCTGTTTAAATGCATTATTGATTTACCTATAATTCGGCATTTTTGGTAATCCTGTGGAGCTCTGGTTCGATAAGTGCCAGATTTCCGAAAGAGTATCGTGGTTAATGGAGTTGAAATACCCTCTATTCCCTCATGGCCTCGGATGCGCAACTGGGTAGTGTCTCACTCGTCACAAAAATAATAAATTTTTTCAAAATAAATATATTTAAACAAGGTTCAAATTTTCCAAAAAATTAATCAGTATCTTATGAAGTAACAGAAAATTAGCGAAGTATATTAAAAAAATAATAAATTTAGTTATGTTTGGTTTAGTTATTTAGTTTAGCCAAATTCACGGGCCGTGGTAGCCTAGTGGTCATGGCTTCGGATTCGTGGCCGGCGGTTTGACCGCTAAAGACCCTCCATGTAGCCGGGTCTTATGCACGTTGAATCTGTCGGGGCCCAAAGTCCTCCCGTTGGCGTGGTGTGGATGTTAGAAGATTGGGTAGCCAGCTCAGGTGTCGTCCTCGTCACTTGACCGAGGTTCAAAATTACGAGGTCCGTCATCAAGAGCCCTCGTGTTGCTTTTAGTGCGATGTTAATAAAAACTAAACTAATTAGTCAAATTCACGATACTCAAACAATCTGGCTACACTGCTGGCCGGTTACGTAACAATTATATATATGATTCTATGCGAGGGACAATATACATCGTTGGCATTATGTCACCTTTCAACTAATGTTCAATAGTTCATTCGCCATCGTTTCATAAATATTTTTTTTCGTATCGATAGCTGGCGCATTCCCAGTAAACATAATACTCTTTTGACAGAGAATTATTGCCGAATGAAGAAGAAACTGTTTGAAAGAAACACCTTCAATTTAGAGTCTTAAAAGTAGAACGAATTTTGAATCTTTTGTGTGTGTTATTAACTGCATATAAAAATTAGGATAATATGTAAATCAGTATGCAAAAAAACTCCATTTAATATTATTTTAATACAATAATAACATTTAGAAGAATTTATATTTGTTAGAATAAATTATTGAAAATTAGGTTCATTATTGGTGAAAACCGTAGCGGCTGAGGTAGTCTAGTGGTCATGGTCACTGCCGGCGGTTTCTGTGGAATCGTGGGTAGACCTGATACCCTTTAACCCCTTAACTATGACATATATTTCAGAAAAATGGACCAAAAAGGGAAAAATTTTTTGACTGTCTAATTTTTTTCTTTATATTATTATAAAAGTTAGAAAATGGTTTTTTATTACAAAAATAAGATTTTAAGTATACCCATTAATTAAAAATTAATTAAAATTAATACCTAATTAATTAAAAATATCTAAACTGTACTCCACATGGGGCCTGAATCGGACATTGCAAGAAAAGAAAATTATTTGCAAAAAAACTCACTGAAAAATAACCGAAACTAAACGAGAAAGTGAAACTCTGCCTTTGTTAATCAATCCAAGTGAGTCTTAATTTATCTGACAGCACCCACATTTTCCCTCCCTCGACTGAAGTCGTAATCGTTAAAAAACTAGGACCACTAATACCATCTATTAGGAAAATAGTGGATTAAGTATTCTACAGTAGAAACGAACTCAGCTCGGGCTTCACAAAATAGAAACGTTGATTTTTCTCTTGCCCGAAGTCATTTCGGGCATCACAAATTCTGCATGTAGTAGTTGCCCGAATTGGATTCGGGCGACACTGGCAAGGGGTTAAGATCCGCTTTATATAGCCGGGATTGATGCATGTAATGTCTGTTGTAGCGCAAAGTTCTTCCCTTGACATGGCGAGGAATTTCGAAGAAGGTGGTACCTGCTTACTATACTGTGCAAATTAATTGGGGCAAGCTACGTATTTGGTAGATGTGTTTGAAACCACTTCAAATCACTTTTACCTGCTTAGACTGAGTGTGAACTATCTCAAACTGGATTTACCTGCTTAGACTGAGTGTGAACTACCTCAAACTGGATTTACCTGCTTAGACTGAGTGTGAACTACCTCAAACTGGATTTACCTGCTTAGACTGAATGTGAACTACCTCAAACTGGATTTACCTGCTTAGAGTGAGTATGACTGATCGACCTAACTAGTTTTAGCGTAGAAGTACTTACCTATTCTTCAGTTGTGAGCCTTTGAGTGAGGAAGTTCGTTGTTAATGTTTCTTCTTTCTTTCACGTGTTCGAAAATCAATATAACTCCTAGGAAGCGTACTAAAATTACAGCTCATAAAGATCACATATCTGTGACAATTAGAGAAATAGTTTCTGAAGTCGTTGTAGGCAAATCAAGTATTTTAAGAATCCTAGATTCATTCAGAGAAGGTGGATCAACATCTCCAAAAAAAGAATGGAAGATGTGGGTGCAAGCGGAAAGCCATACAGCAAAAATTGATAAAATTCTAATAAGAAATAATAAAATTATTTCCAGGAAAACAATCTTAGACCTTCAAAGGGATTTATTGGTACCTGGTTTTATTGTGAGTGGCTAAACTGTACTGCGTTTCTGGACGCAGCCCGTAAGGCAAGGAGACCAATGAAAAAAACAATTTTTAACTCCTAATATAACCTAAAAATGTTCAGCATGAACAAAAAAGTACAAATCATGGACTACCGACGGCTGGAAGAAAGTAGTTTTTAGTGATGAAACTCATTTGTGCAGGGATACATTTCAGATGTTGCGAGATGTAGTGTTTGTAAACCCTTGAGACACGACCTCATCCAACAGACTAAAACACTCGATGAAGTAGATATTTTGGGTTTATTTTTCTCGGCTAATGGCCTTGAAAGTTTAGTTCCTGTTCAAATCGTGATGAATCCAGCTAAATACAACGAAACATTACGGCATAAGATTATTTCATTCATGAAAACCTTTAACTTAACATTTTACCACGACTTGGCTCCTCATCACAATTTAAAATTGGTAAAGACTTTTATGCTGGAAAATCAAATTATAGTGTTTGATTGGCCCGAAAATTCACCAGACCTAAATCCCGTTGAGAACTTGTGGGTTATTGTGAAGAGGCGTTTAGGTAAGATGGATTGTGTCACAAAAGAAAGAATGATAAGCAATGCAATTCAAGTGTGGGATCACGATGATGAACTCAAGAGCATATGTACTAACCTAGTGAAGTCAATGCCAAAACGTTTGCAAGAGATCATTTCTGCTAAGGGAGGACATACACCATACTAGAAAATATAATGAAAATGTATAGATTGAATAAAAGCAAAGTCTTATAAAAAATTATTCTTTTTTACTTTGTCCCAATTATGTTGCACAGGTACGTACGTGTTTTCTTTGTCCATTGAAAGAGGCTCAAATCACGAGATTCTTCGCCGATAGCTTTCACGTCGATTCTAAGTGCGACATTAATATACAATAGCATTAGTAACGATCAAAATGGTAATATAAACAAACACATATATGCCTCCTATTTTTTATGCGAATATTACATTCAACTGTTGTTAGTGGTCACGGTAGCCTAGGGGTCATGGTTGAGAACTTGCGGTGGGAGTTTCCGTCGAATCGTGGATTCAATTTGTGTAGCCACTTTAGTCCCACTGCTTAGCGGCTCTAATGCATGTTAATCCGTCGAGGTTCCTAGTGTTCCCATTGGAGTGGTGCAGAAGTTTAAAGTGGGAGGTACTAGTTTAGGTGATACTTGACCGAGGTTCAAAATTTAAGAATCCGTCGCCAAAAGCCACCCTGCTGCTTCGAAGTGTGATAATATTAAACAATCAATCAAATAAATCAAATGTTGTTAAAGTTTTTATGGAAACGCATAAAGGCACACGAGATGTAAATAAATAGCATTTATCTACGGGGTACTCCACTCTAACTGAAAAGGAAATTTGGATCCCTGGAGCAGTTCAAGAGTTAAAATGGTGGAAAGCAGATGAAATTGTGTGAATAAGAGCAAGGAATTTTGAAACTTGAGAATAAACGTTTGCTAACGAACAGTGAGATGCTCTGATATTGAACCATACATATTTCGCACTTTTTTCGAAGTTACAGCTCTTCTCATGTTTATTTCGCGTCAGATTCTCTGATTAATTACAAATACTTGGCCCTCGCCGATCTTACTTCCGAGACAATGAAAGAAGATTTTATTCAACTGTTAGATTTGTGTTGTCAAAATTCGCGCAAAGAACTATTTATTGAATTTTATTTATGTGAAGAAAAGAAATTATACAATCTAAAGAGTGACAATTTCCAAACAAGTAATTTGAAATATTTTCCAAGAGTCTATGTACCATATTTGGTCCATGTTACAAGTAAATTATATAAAAAAAATATTTAAAATTTACCAATAAGTATTTTATTTTATTTACTCATAGAAAAAGGCATTGGTTTATCACTTCAATGAATATATTATTGTATCGGATCTCGTTGAGTGAAAAATATATTAAATGGATTTTTTGTAAGCATTCCTGTCCATTTTGAAAAATGAAATGAAATCTCAAACCACAGAATTTCATCACGATATCTGCAATTGAACCCACAGCTTCCCAGACTAAACTCAAAACAGTGGCATTTTCAAAGCACATGCAATGAATCAGGAGGATTCCTGAGAGTGGCAATTTCAGGGTTTTGAGTGAATATAGAGAGAGTGAGGGAGCATATGGAGATGGAGAGATATACATGGCATGGCAGAGACACATATGTTTGTTTATCAGTGTGTGCAATATTTTACCACTGCTGCCATTCTGGGAGTTAAATCTTTCTAATCTCTGAGTGTGTCTACTAATAAGAATTTAAAAATACAGAAATCTAAAGAACGAATGGCACACCAAAGAACAAAATTATCGAATTTTAAAGAAATGTGTTATTTTAACAACTTCCTCACTCATATTTTTATTCTTTCCTTCATTTTCAAAATTTTCTGAGCCACTATAGGTTTCTAAGTCCCAAAGTGCACCTAGAATCCATTTCACATACTCATGTAATGAGAAGAGAATCTCAACACATCAAGAAGACCTACCTCGGGAGGCAGTAAAATGAATGGAACAATATTTATGAGGCACTGTTGTTCATATAGCTCAGTTTGTTAAATGAAATAATCACTTGGAATGCAAGTTTTACAAGGAGGTAAAACCTGGGAATAAAACAGAAAGCGAAAATGCAACTTTACTGAAAATTGCCTGAATGAAAATCTGCACAACTATTTTCCTTCAAATGAATACTACAAGTTAGAGACTAACAGAAAATCACAATTAATTTTAAGAACCTGTAAATTACATTTGAGCC